>JADRCH010000063.1:8387258-8417258 GCA_019843965.1 Rhynchomys soricoides | reverse complement strand
GGGATTACAGATCTGTACCTTTAGCATGGTTGGGAAGTTTTTTCTAAAATACTGGTGACTCTCGGGGACCATGTAGTTGAAGAGATTTCAGGTCCATATTGGCTCAGCCATCGGCATGTGTGTGTGTGTGTGTGTGTGTATAAACTCTTGTACTTCTGGGATTTAAACACTCTCCTGAGACCTAGGACTTGCAAATAGCAGGTTGCATGGGAAAACTGCACTTGGAATAATTCTGTTATGCTGGTCAAGGTCTAGGTGGACTCCTGCAGGCCAGGCCCAGCTGCCCATCACCTTGCTTTCTTCCTTGGACTTGAAACATCCTGGCATAGAACTGGCCTTGGGAGAAAGTGCGCTGGCTGAGTGACTCTGGTTCCTCGTGTGTCTGTTTCAGATAGAGAAAGGGAAAGCTTGCTGGCTTTGGGCTTCCTGGAGATCTGGACATGGTGTCCCCCCCAACCCCCATTCTAAAATGCTTCATGTCCAGTGCAAGAATTCCAAGGTGCCTGCCCAGCTCTTCTTAGGGACCGAGAAGGGCGGTATGTGGTGGTATGTCCAGCCGAGGCGCCTGGAGCCTGTGGCTCTTGCCCCTTTGTCTCCTGTGACAATGGGTGACTTCTTATCCCCATAAAGTCCCTTTTAGTGTAGGCAGAAGGGCCAGGATGGGGGTGGAGGTTGGGCTAGGCCAGGCTATGCTAGGCCAAGTTCTGCTTGTCCTCAGCTGCCTAGCTGTGCCCTGAGTAAGGGGGAACCCCAGGAAGGGTATTGTGGCCACCTTGGGTCTCAGTTTCCCAGTAGTGTAGTGGAGGAGCAGTCACTGAGGGCTGTGAAAAGATGCTCCACATCAGAGCATCTGCCCTTTCTCTTTCTCTCCATGGTCTGTGCCCATCGTCACCCTTCCTAAAACACTTAGCTTAATTGCTAGCAATCAAACACTGAAGATGCCACACAATTAAAGAGCAAACAATTTTTAACATCCCTTCAGGACTTGGCAGTACTCACGGGAGTGATTCTGGACAGAGCCCTTGCCAGGCACGCACAGTTCTACTCTCAGCCCTTAGCGCCCCAGGACTGGGTTTTCACCAGCAACGGTGCTTCTAGTCCAGAGGCCTGGCTCAGCCCCTTCTACCACCTGCATAGCCTGTCTAGGACCCTTAGTGTCAACTTCTAGGCAGAGTTGCTTCCCCTTCCTGGAAGCTCCCTCACTCCAACCTTTCTTTCCTGTGGTTTAACTACACCCCATAACCACACCCGCCTTGTTATGGCCCCAGGCACGCCTGTATGGTAACCAGGCTAGGCATTTCTGTCCCTGACCCCTCGTCCAATAACAAACCAACCAACCAAACAAAAAAAACTCCTACCTGTGCCCCAGATGAGGACATAGACCAGAAAGGTTAGGGAATCTCCCAAGACCCTACAGTGAGTCGACTTTGGTCTGACAACATCTAGAAAGCAGGGGAAGATGGACACCAAGGTTAAGGTTACCCAGAATTCCTGAGGTAGAATTGTGAGTTCCGCGTGACTCTCTGCCCCCTCCTTCAATTCCCCAATCCTTCTAACATGTGACTTTACCAGTGAGAGCTTCCTCTGCCTTATATCTCAAATCTTTCCTCCTCCTGGACCCCCTCCCCGCTTGAATTTATCCCCAGAGCACCCATTCCGTGCGCATGAGTTTTTGGCCAGTTTATACGTTTGATCTGGCCCAATTTGCTGAAGTGGGAGCACCCGGAAGGTAGGGCACCCTGACACAGAGGCACTACAGTAGAGGGTTGTGAAAAGAGGCACCCAGGGACAGGTCACGCTGAAAGGATGTGTGAGTTACATGAGAAATGTTCTGGACGCAGAGTTCTGGTCACGAGATCAGGGAGTAGAATCAAGGACTTTGGCCCCATTCTCTGCTCTCCGCTACCCGCTGCCTTTTGCTACCCTTGAGGAGTGGTGCTCCCTGGCTGAGTCAAGGCTTCTGGCCCTTTAGCTAGATGGGGATCTGTGACAGGTGCATTTCAGTGAGTCCCAGGAGGTCCTAAAGCTTCCGGAACCTCCCTCACAGGACCACACAGGTCAGTCAAGGGGTCAACAAAATATCCAGGCTGATGGCTTAAGGACCAGGAGAAACCTGTTTGTTGGGTTCTAATAAAGGAACCGACCTTCCTTGTTCTAGGACAGAAACCAAGTCAGCTTCCTAGGCTTGGGGCCAAGCTTCACAGCCCAAAGGAACACAAATCTAACCCTACCTGTTTCATGCTTCATCTCTGAGTTTGCTGACCTGGAAATCAGGGGTTGGAGTGGGGTAGGGTGGGGACACATGTTCCTACAGCCCCGTACTTGGAGGGGACTGACACGTTTTACTTTATCCATCCCTCAGTAACTCCTTTCCTACAGCTCTGATGAGGCAGAGCAGGCTAATCCACCTTTTACCTGTATGGCTGCTGAGTGTTTGTGGAAACTTGGCAAGACAGCCTGGAGAGAGGGTAATTGGGAGATCACTGGTCTAGGCCGGGGTACTGTGAGTGACAACATTGTAGGTGGGCATGATTGTGAACATGCACGGGCCTTTTCTGGATTGGATGCCCCTTCCCCTTTTTCTTTTTTAAAAAGATTTATTAGCCGGGCAGTGGTGGCGCACTCCTTTAATCCCAGCACTTGGGAGGCAGAGACAGGCAGATTTCTGAGTTCGAGGCCAGCCTGGTCTACAGCCTGAGTTCCAGGACAGCCAGAGCTATACAGAGAAACCCTGTCTTGGAAGACCAAAAAAAAAAAAAAAAAAAAAAAAGGAAAAAAAAGAAAAGATTTTATATGAGTACATTGTAGTTGTCTTCAGACACACCAGAAGAGGGCATCAGTAGTGGCTGGGACTTGAACTCCTGACCTTTGGTAGAGCAGTCAGTGCTATTAACCACTGAGCCATCTCTCCAGCACTTAGCTCCCCTTTCTAACTTCCTTTCAGATAGTAGGAAACAGCCAACCCAGTGGCAGGGTTGGGGACCTGGAACCTAATTTACATAAGAGCTGACAGTCCCTAGGTCCCTCTTCCCCCACCTGAGAAGCTGCTTTACTCCAGGGCATCTTCAGTCCTCTGACAGAAATGACCTCACCTTGCTCTGGGGGTTCGTGGCTTTTCTAGTGTGTCTATTTCAGGCATAGTGATTTGGAGTGGGGGAGTAAAGGGTGTGTGGTGCCCAGGTGTGGTGCCGAGTGCCTGTGGCGTAGCTCTGAGAAGCAGAAGTGTGAGTTCAAGGTCAGGCTGGACTAATGAGACCTTGCCAAGAGAGAGGGGGAGGGGTGAGGAGGGAAGGAGAGAGGGAGGGTAGGGGGAAAATGAGTGTGAGCCCTACTCCAAGATCCCTTATGTTGAGTGTGTGTGTGTGTGTGTGTGTGTGTTGTGTGTGTAGGCATGGGCATGCCAAAGTGCTCATGTGGAGGGCAGAGGACAACTTTCAGGAGTCAGTTCTCTCCTGCCATGTAGGTTCTGGAGAGCTTACTCAGGTCATCAGACTTGGTGGCAAGCACCTTCACCCGCTGAGCCATCTCCCTGGCCCTTCAGTTGTAATGAAATGAGGGTTTGCTCCCAGTTTGGCATGTGACCACAGGCTAGGAAGGCCCTGCTACACTGTCCCATCTTTTTCACTGTAAAGTGGGCACAGGGGCCAAACCCTGGGCATGTGTGTGAGAATCAGACACAAGAACAGACGGAGTGGTGCTATGTGACATGGGGTGTCTGGGGCTCACCCTAGTGGGGAGTGCATGTACAGAGCCCAAGGCATTGCTGGGCTCCTACTATGCCTGCTCAGCCACAGGTCCCTGTCGTTACCCTGCAAGTGTGTATTCCAAACCAAAGAAACTTCCTTGTGGTGGAGTGGTTTGAGAGACTGTGGCTGGCAGAGCCCCAGCTCTGGGTCATGAGCCCTCAGGTGAGGACTTGTCTTTCGATCCCAGGGAACTTGCAAGTGGCCTGTCAGCAGAGTGGGTAGCCAGGGGACAGGGACTTGTCTCCAGAGATCAGTATCCTGAGGACAGCTCTGCTCTAAGATCTGACTGAAAGTGGTCTCCCCCTTGGGCTAAGGTCACCAGCTTCCACACTGTGCAGGCAGAGGGAGGAACAATCCTTCTGTGTCTAGCAACGGAAGCTTTTTTCAGAGCCACAGTAGACTTCTAGAGATTCTTGGCCAGCACAGAGGAGGCTGGGGAGGCCTAGGACAGCTATGGGGTTGTACTTCCCTGGGTCTTCCCCAGGATCCTCAGGCTGTGCCTCTGCAAGAAGTCTGTGTATGGAACCCTCTGGGTTTGGTGCTTTGTGGCAGGACTCCAGGGGGAGAAATCAAACAAGACTGACTTTCTGTCTTAGTCAGGGTTTCTATTCCTGCACAAACATCACTACCAAGATGCAAATTGGGGAGGAAAAGGTTTATTGAGCTTACACTTCCATGCTGCTGTTTATCACCAAAGGAGGTCAGGACTGAAACTCAAGCAGGTCAGGAAGCAGGAGCTGATGGAGAGGCCACGGAGGGATGTAACTTACTGGCTTGCTTGTTTCTTCTGGCTTGCTCAGTCTGCTTTCTTATAGAACCCAAGACTACCAGCCCACAGACAGTACCACTCACAAGGGGCCCTCCCCCCTTGATCACTAATTGAGAAAATGCCTTACCACTGGATCTCATGGAGGCATTTTCTCAACTTCAACTCCTTTCTCTGAAAACTTCAGCTTGTGTCAAGTTGACACACAAAACAAGCCAGTACACCATTGCTCCCGAGTGTAAAACTGAGCTTACTCAAGGGCTTTGAGTAGCTGTCTGAGGTGGGTGTGGTCTCTGCATTGTTACAAACGAGGAATATACATGAAATAAATAAATTAATCTAAAAAAATTTTAATAAAAAAAGTTATTTATTTCATGTTCGTGAGTACACTGTCACTGTCTTCAGACACACCAGAAGAGAGCATCGGATCCCATTACAGATGGTCGTGAGCCACCATATGGTTGCTGGGAATTGAACTCAGGGTCTCAGGAAGAGCAATCAGTGCTCTTAACCATTGAGCCACCTACACACACACACACACACACACACACACACACACACCACCACCACCAACAACAACAACAACCACACCCACCCACCCCTTTTATTTTTGAGACAGGCACACACACACACACACACACACACACCCCTTTTATTTTTGAGACAGGAGTTTTGTTTAGAGATGGGTTCATATGGCCAAGACTAACCTATGACTCATTAGTTAGATGTTGGCCTTGAACTCATTCATGTCTCTTTTTCCTTCAATGTTGGGATTGCAGGTATCAGTTTCCATGACTGGCTTCCAGCAGGTTTGTTGTTGTTGTTTTCCCTGTGACAAAGTCGAGATCCTGGACTGCTGTGGGCAGTACTGGCATACGGAGCATACACTCTATGGGAGAGACACTTTTCCTCCCTTGGATGGCGGTATCTGGGGACCTGGGGAAGAGCCTTTTGTCACACAGCATGGTGGGGAATGAAAAAGGGGGAAGAGTGGCCAGGCCCCAGCACTGATGGAAACAACAAGAGCCAAGTCAAGATTTCTTTAAAGAATCTGTTCTTTATTGTGTGTGCATGTGGGCATGCTCCATGCCAGAAATATACACATGAAGGTTACAGGACAACTTCTGGAAGTCACTTTTCTCCTTACACCCGAGTTCCAGAATTGAACTCGGGTTGTCAGGCTTGTGGCAAACATTTTACCCTCGTAGCTATCTTGCCAGCCTAAGATTTTTTTGGAGTTAACAAGAAAGGAGGCCAAGGCTTGAGCCTCCGGATGGAGCTGTGCAGTGCTGAGAAACTCCCCCTATTTTTCCACAGGTGCTGGGGCTGTTGGTGTGGGCCCTGATTGCTGACACCCCATACCATCTGTATCCTGCCTATGGCTGGGTCATGTTTGTCGCTGTCTTCCTCTGGCTGGTGACAATCATCTTCTTTATCATCTACCTGTTTCAACTGCACATGAAGTTGTACATGGTACCCTGGCCGTTGGTGGTGAGTTGGGGAAGGGGCCCTGTGTGGCTCCAGGCTGAGCCCTCTCGTCTGTGAATGGCTAGGACAGGACCTCTTAACGTCCATAAATGTGAAATGGAGGCTGTGTGGGTGGGTGGGTAGTGATCCTCCTGCCTCTTAGCTACATGAAGAGCTGGGATGGGAAGGTATGCTTGTTAGCATTCTGTCTAAACTCCTCCCCACAGTTGCCTGGCAACAGCCAGGTGGGCCTGGCCCACTATAAAAGGGGCTGCTTGCCCCTCCTCTCTCTCTTATTTCTTGCTCTTGCCTCTCCCTTGCATCTCTTATCCCTTACCTCTCCCCTTTCCCTCCCCCCCTCCACGTGGTCATGGCCGGCCTCCACTTCTCTACTCTCTACTCTTTTACTTCTCTACTCTCTCCCTCTCTCTGCCTTTCTCTGCCTCTACCCCCTCTTAACTCCCCTCCCCATGCCCCGAATAAACTCTATTCTATACTATACCTTCGTGTGTGGCTGGTCCCTCAGGGGGAAGGGATGCCTGGGCTTGGGCCTGCTGAGGCACACCCTTCCCCCATACCTCCCTATACCTCCATAAAATATATCTCTTTATATTTTTATTATCACATCAATGTTAATAATGGAGGTGGGATGTTTGACTTGGTCCTGGGCAGAGACCAGCATCAAGGGGCTGTTGACTGGCTCTGCAGATATCCTTGGGAATCTTGGGATATTGTTCTTGAGGATGGTCAGAATTTTGAGCTAGGAGGTTTGGGTTTGTCAGTGCAAGCTGGGGCCTAGCATGGATACCAGCTGCCTCCAGGAGGCCCTGCTGCTCTGGAGAATAGGTGCCCAGGTTTGTCTCAGGCCAGGCTCCTCTGACTAGAGGAACCACCCTGGCCAGACACAGAAAGTGGCTGGGGTTTTTCTGGAACCCAGAAAACCCATGCAGCTGGGTCTGAGCCTTTTAGTGAGCACAGAGGCACATGATTGTAATGTAAGGCAAGCGAGGCTGGAACTAGGCAGCAATTGTTTACAATTCAATGCCTGTTTAATGAGAGGAAACGTGAGTCATACTGAGACAGAATGGGTTTGTTAGATCCTTGTATCACTAGCCAGAGCCAGGCAGGGTGTGCAGTAGTCACTGTACTTGGGGACAAGATTTGGGATTGAGGTGTGGGTGGCTGGACTCCTGGCTGAGGGTCTAGACCCCTTCTGAATATCCCTGCGCCCCTAAAAAAGAATCCTGCAAGGCTAGAGACCTGTCTCTGAGGCAAGGCTGGCATTCCTGCACAGTGCTCAGTGAAGGAGGCCAGTTGAGGGCTATGTCTGGTGCTGCTGGGCTGAGCTGGGAGAGGAGCTAGGTGATGATCCTTCTCAACTCTGGGTTGGAGACTGCCAACCCTTGAAAAGGCCTGGCAAGATGGATTAGTGAACTGGGCCAGGAAGGTTCCAGAAACCTAACAAGTACCTGGCCCTGAGGAGCTGCCTCTGCCCAGCTTCAACCTTGAGAGAATGAGGCCCATTGATGCCAAGCCTTAAGGTATTGTGTTTGTTGTACTGATGGTGCTGGAGACCAAACGCAGGGCCTCATAGCCTCATAAATGCAGGACAAATGCTTTACCATTGAGATACATGCCCAACCCGGAGGTTAGTTTTTTGGTTTGTTTGTTTTTTGATACAGACTGACCTGGAATCCATGGTCTTCCTGCCTTTGTGTCTGGACATGTTGGCTCCTGTAAGCTACTTTGCCCAGTTTTGAGGATGTTTTGTTTTGAGCTAGGTTTTTCTCTGTAGCCCTGGCTGTCCAGGAACTCACTTTGTAGACCAGGCTGGCTTCAAACTAGAGATCGGCCTACCTCTGCCTCCTGTGTTCTGAGATCAAAGGCGTGAGCCATCACCACCCATCTTATTTGGTATTTTGAGATAGTATCTCACTATACACCAGGTTGGCCTCAGATTTGTGATCTTCCTGCCTCTTGAGATACTGGGATTACAGATGTGTACCACCATGCCCAGAAGCCTTAAACATGTTTTCAAGTTTTCATATGAGATCTAATTTTAAATGTTGGCAATTAAAGAAAAAATGTAAAGCACAATAAATTGTTGGAGACCAATTTGAAGACGAGAGAGATCCACTGGATGTGTGGAACAGGTCCCACTGCCAGCTGAAGGCTCGCATCCAGTCTTGGTGCCTTGTATTGATTCCCCAGGGTCCTGGCCCTGGTATTTGCCCTTGAGTTTAGTACAAGGGAGTCATAAATTTCTCCCACTGGTGGGCAGAGGGTTGTGAGAGCCGGGCACAAGGGCAAGTGCTGACGTTGTCCTAGGGAGAGCACGGACACGGTGTGCGCCACACGAGGTAGCGTGCATTTCTTTAGCTGGCTGGAGGTGAGTGGCTTGGTGCAGTGACACTGTCCTGCCCGGACACTTCAGGCCTTCCCACCAGGGCTTTCTGATATAGCTTCAAGGTGGTGATGTTCCCTGTGGATGCTTTACGCCTTTTCTCCCTTTCCCCTACAGTTACTGATCTTTTTTGTCGCTGCCACGGTTCTCTACATTACTGCCTTTATCGCCTGCGCAGCAGCTGTCGATCTGACATCCCTGAGGGGCTCCCGGCCGTATAACCAGCGCTCAGCTGCCTCTGTAAGTATGCTCCTGGGACGCCAGCCTTCTGCAGGGGGTTCAGCCCAGGCCTCTGTGTACTCACAGGCACCTGTCTGAGTAGTCACTGGCTGGACACTCAGTGGGCCTCAGTTTTCCTTAGTGAACAGCAGAACTCAAGGGAACCTGAATGCTTGGGATCCACATGTCACATGTCACCTCGGGCTGGCTGTCAATCACCAGACATTCCATCTACATTTCTTTTTGGGGGGAGGGTGGGGGTGGTTAGAGACAGGATTTCTATGTGTAGCCCTGGCTGTCCTGGAACTCATTCTGTAGACCAGGCTGGCCTCAAACTCAGAAATCAGCCTGCCTCTGCCTCCTGAGCGCTGGGATTAAAGGCGTGCGCCACCACTGCCCAGCCCATATTTCTTTTTTTAACTTGTATTCTCTTATAAATAAAAGCCCAAACTTGGGGGTGTGTCAGATGGCCGTTCACACTCCATCCACAAGGCCCTGTTCACTTCTAGAGGCAGAGCCTATGGGTTCTTTTTCAGACAAGGAAGCTGGAGTTATGGTCTTATCTAGGACAGGGCAGCCCATGCATGGTGTCCTCCCTCTTCTGGGTGAGTGGCTTAAAATTAGTGAACTCCCTCTTGGGAACTGAGACCTAAGCCTCTGAAAGCACACATCACATACAGAGTACGGACTGGTTCAGAAAACTCCTGGGAGCTTTGAGTATTATTACTGGTTGGTTTTGTTTGTTTTCAATTCTGGGCCTGGAACCACAGGGCCTTGTGAGGCTAGGCAACCACTCTAACTAAGCTGAATCCCAGCCCTGAATGTTACTTGTGGACACTAGGTACATTAGGGTGTATAAAGTTACCCCATGATCAGGGGACACTCATGGTTGCCCCTGGCACCATCTGATGTCTGGCCTGTGTATTTCTGTTGCCCCTGACCTTTAGAACATAATGGCAGATGTGTGGTGTGTGGGGGTAGGCATAAGGGGTGTGGCTGCCAGAACAAGTGGTTCTGATTAACTCAAGGGCTGCCCCTCAAGCTTTTATCCCCAAGTCCATCTGAGGAGACCCACTTGGTCCGGTGTCCCTGTCCCCATGTGCTTCCCCGGCTCTCTCTGACTGACCACCTTGGCTTCTTTTTTCCCCCCCGCCAGTTCTTTGCTTGTCTGGTGATGATAGCCTACGGAGTGAGTGCCTTCTTCAGCTTCCAGGCCTGGCGAGGAGTGGGCAGCAACGCAGCCACAAGTCAGATGGCTGGGGGCTTCTCTTAAGCCAGCTATGCTATGGCCTAAGCCACAGCTGGGTTTTAGCACAGGGTCACCCCCAATCTTACCGGACTTAAGCTCTCCAGCATTCCTGAAGAACAGGCCCAAGCTGGCACTGATGGACTGCCAAGAGCCAGGAGTGGGGACATCCTCCCCGCCCCCCTTATTCAGCAGTAGGTGACGGGATTGGGAGGCTCTTATGGCTCTGCCTTGTCATCAGAGAACTTCAGTACCCCAGGCTGGGCCACCCTGCTCACCAACACTAAATGCACTAACAGACCTTCAGCCTCTGACCTGCCATAGTATAGACCTAACAAAACGACAGATTATCTTTGTTCCGGAGTCTAAGCAAGCCCCCAGGCTCTTCTGGTCCCACCTTCCCCTCCCCCACCCCACCCCAACCTGCCGCCAGGGCTGTGATTTTGAGGACTGGACTATTTCAGTTGGTTTCAAGTTTCTGAAGGCAAGGCGGCAAGCCTCGCCATGTCCCCTCCCTCACATGGAATTCTCCCTCTGGGAAAGCTAGCTTCCATGCAGGGTGCTGATTAGGCACAGAGGACTTCCAAGGAGGGAGAGAAGGAAGCAGGGCCTTGCCTGGTGAGCTGTCGTGGGGTTCATGGTGACTCTTGTTTGGAATTATTTTTTACAATTTAAATAAAAATGGAAATGTCTGTTTGGAAATGTGCTATCATTCATGGTCTTAGATGTTTGCTAACATTTTACTTTAAGAAGATGGCAACAATTAAGATGCATTAATCACATACTTGGGGTTTTGCTATTGTTAGAGGGAGATCAAGCTTTGGCTCCTGGTCCCAGCTCACACTTGTTGTCTTGGTTACTGTAAATATTCATAGTATCCACTTTTGAGGTTAGGTAATGAAGTCTCCTTGCTGCAGGACAAAGCCCCAAGAAAAGCTTGGGTTTAGGGAAGGATAGTACATTTTAAGCATAGAGGAAAGTGGAATCCTAGTGAGCCAGAGTTCTCAGACACATCATGTATCTTACAGCCCAACATAATGTCATGCAATCTCATGATGCCTGTTTAGGAGAGGCATTCTAGGTTCTGCTGCTCAGGTAAGGGAATAGAAGGCAGTGTCCCAGTGATGGACTAGAATGGTCCAGTTATAACATCATCAGAGGAAGCATATAGCATCTGTCCAAGTTTGTGGACCAACACACAAAATCAGCAAGCTTGCATAGAGGATCAAACTACTCCTGCAGTCTGCCTGCCTTCTGGTTTTTTTTTTAAGATTTATTATTTTTATTTTACTTCTCATGTATAAGCACTTTTCCTACATATATGTATTTGCACTATATGGGCGCCAGAGGAGGCCAGAAGAGAGCACTGGATGCCCTAAAGCTGGAGTTAGTGCGAGCTGCCATGTGAGTGCTGGGAACTGACCCATGGTCCTCTGCAAGAGTAGCCAGGGCTCTTAACCACTGAGCCATCTCTCCAGCCCCTTAGTCCCTCCCCCCAGTATTTCCTTTCTGTGTCCACTTTCTTTATTTCTTTTTTTTTTTTTTTTTTTTTTTAACCAGGCAGGCTGAGCAGCAAACCTTATTGAGTGCTTTCAGCATCTGCCCACAGTGAGCAGTCCTGATTATAGGAGGGGCAGGAAGGGGAAGGTCACTCAAGAGGGAACATTTACAAAGCTGGCCCAGAGAAGGCCTTTGATCTCAAAGGGCCAAAGCACAATAACCGGATGTCAGCAGTTATACATTAAAACGGACAGTACACGTCAAGTGATTATTCTTGCCAAACACCTCAAATTTTTACTCACTTTACAAAAGTGCTAAGTGACACACCGCTACAGAAAAAACACAGAGCTTAGCTTATATCCTCTAAAGTCAGCCTGGATTCTTACGTTTACTATAAAAGTTAAAAGTCAAAAGTATACATTAGGATTTGAATTGTTTTCTTCTTCTTGCTAGATATGTGCCACACATGCTTGCTGGTTGGCAGTCCACCAAGGTGACAGATGACCAGAAAAACTGTGTCCTGCCCCTCCCCCCCAGGTTGAGCTGGATCAGCTGGATTAGCAGATTGTATGGGGGGAAAAAAAACAAAACCCAGCAGAGTCCCTACCCCCCAATAAAAAACCCAGCTCACTGGCCTACACGAAGGACTGCGCACAAGCATGCACAAGCACACCCAGCACACTGTTGTGAGAGGACCGCAGACAAGCATGCACAAGCACACCCAGCACACTGTTGTGAGGACAGCAGACAAACATGCACAAGCACACCCAGCACACTGTTGTGAGAGCACAGCAGACAGACATGTACAAGCACACCCAGCACACTGTCATGGCAGAGCTGTGGCCCGCATCTAGCACACAGCCTGTTTGGACTGGTGCCCAGCAAAGGGGCACCAGTGGGAAGGCAGATCTGCACTCCTAGCACTCACAACTGAAAAGCACACAGCATATAATACTTTGATCTTTAAGTGGTTGATCATGGGCACCCCAAGATCATACTCACTAGGTTCGCCTGAGTTTCCATCTAGAAAAATATGTTTCTTGAAAATAATGCTTAGAGTCACAGAGAACAGTGGGGCTACATCAGGACCAGCAGGATTCGCTGGTGAAAGTAAGGACTGCTAATGTCAGGTCGGGGGTTCATTTTCCCTTGTGGGTAGAGGGCAGCTCTCTCAGTGGATCCTACAGCCGGTCAAGCTGTAATCACAGGAGATTCAGAAACCAGGACAGGCAGCTGGTCTGTAACTCCCTAGAACAGCAGGTCCAAACAACAGCCCCATTGAGGCCGAGGCCTGAAATGGACCCAGGTGAAAACTGGGAGAACAAAGACTCACTAAAGCCTGTGGGATGAAGGGCTCACAATGGTGTGGTGTCCACACTGTTGATGCACTACACTACCATGTTGCTGGGGAGGAGCCTCCAGGTGAGGTGGCCAACCCGGGCCTGCTCCAGTGGAGGCACTCAGAAGCACCTGGGAGAAGAGCGAGGAACATGAGGGTTACTGACTACAACAGGGTTTCTGGACTCAGGCCAGGAGGGTCAGTCATGTTTTTCAGGACTCATCAATGCTTCACATGAATGAAGGGCTGTGTGTGGCACAGTGGGTCTTTTCGGGATGCATCTGTCATTAGCCCAGGTTTCTCTGAGCCTGCTGGGCTGGTGACCTCGTATCCATCACACCTGTTGTGTGTGAGGGTGGGACCTAGTGCCGCAGGTTGTTCTGGGAAGCTGGCGTCGAAGATGACTTACACAGGGAAGTCACAACCAAGCCGCTGCTTAAGTCCAGTCCTCGGCCTTCCTTTTCCTGCAGGAGAAAGCAGGGAGGTATGTGAGCTCCCACAGAGCATACAGAGAGGGTAAGGCGGCAGGCTATTTTCTTTTTCTCAGCTATGGCCCTAGACTTTCTTGGGGCCCGAGAAATGGCTTGGTGGTTAAAAGCACTGACTGCTCTTTCAGGGGACCTGGATTTGATTCCCACCATCATAGCATACGACTGTCTCTAATTCTAGTCCCAGGGGACATTACCTGATCTTTTCACCTCCATGGGCACCAGACATATATGTACGTGGTGCACAGACATACATGCAGGCAGACACTTATACACATAAAAAAATAATAAACTAAATTTAAAAAATATGACTAACTGGGAATGGGCATGGTGCCATGCCTTTAATCCAGGTTCCCAGGCACAGTTGAGGCAGGAGGATGTTCGAGTTTGAGGCCAGCTTGGTTTACATAGCAAATTCTAGGCTATGTAGTAATACTCTGTCTCAATAAATGCATAATAAGTAAACAAGGTGGCTCCTTTTTTTTTAAAGGAGGCTGAGTGAAAAGTGAAGTAATGAGACTTCTTTGTTGTTTCATCAAAACACAGAAAGGTCCTGGCCAGAATGGAGCAGCAATTACTTACTCCTCAAAAGCCACCAAACTAACACTAACTGTTTTTTCTTTGGGGGGGGCGGGGAACAGGGGGAAGATCAAAAGATAAGAGGATACAAGGCAGGTGGTGGTCTCCATAGCTCTGCCCCCTAACTTCTGAGTGGCTCATTGAGGCTAAGAAGGCAAGCAGACATAACTTACTGCTCTGTAATCCAGGAACATCTCCTTGAAAGCCAGAAAATCCGTGAATGTGAGCAGCATGTCAAAGATGTCACCAGCCACTTCATCTTTATGGTGCCTGCAAAAGACAGTGTTGGCTTTGTGAATGAACAGGGAGACAGACTCCCTTCAAGATGAACAAGCTAGGCATGGTGGGGTATGTCTGTCAGCACCTGGGAGGTGGAGGCAGAAGGACTAGCCTTGGCTATAAGAGACTCTGTTCTCTCCCCACCCCACCCCCAAAAAGACGGGGTTGGAGAGAGGGCACAGTGGTTAAGAACACTTGCTGCTCTTGCAGAGGACCCAGGGTTGTTTCCAGCATGCATGTGGACACTCACAATTTCCTGTAGCTCAGTTCTAAGGGATCTAAAACCCTCCTCTGGCCTCTGGAGGCTCCTGCATGCACATGGTGCACATAAATTCATGCAGGCTCACACGCATACACATCAATTTAAGAATCTCTTAAAAAAAATAAAGCCTTGCAAAGGCGCAGAGGGCCTCCCACTCCCACTCAGGACCCAGCCACCCAGTGTTCTCAGTGAAGAAAAGGAGAGTGGGTTTTCCTCAGTCTAGGGGAGGAAAATGAGAAGCACAGAACCAGAGTCGAGCTCAACT
The DNA here is from genome assembly GCA_019843965.1 of Rhynchomys soricoides. NCBI lineage: Eukaryota > Metazoa > Chordata > Mammalia > Rodentia > Muridae > Rhynchomys > Rhynchomys soricoides. The sequence continues at coordinate 8,402,698 of JADRCH010000063.1, read as the reverse complement.
CACTGCAGTGTGGTAGTGAAGGCCGCCATGTTGAAGCCTGGGATACGCTGCAGCAACTGTTCTTCAATGTACTTCTCTACCAGGGAAATCTGAAACAGTGGAGACAGGGGTGTGGGCCTTCTGATCATTACCTCAGAGCAAGCATGTGTGCGTGCGTGTGTGCGTGTGCATGTATGCGCGCACCCACATGCCTGCACATTTGTCATGAGTGCAGATGATGGCACAGGCCAGAAGAGGGTTGTATTGGCTGGTCTTGTGTGTCAACTTGACACAAGCTGGAGTTATCACAGAGACAGGAGTTTCAGTTGAGAAAAATGCCTCCATGAGATCCAGCTGTGAGGCATTTTCTCAATTAGTGATCAAGGGGGGAGGGCCCCTTGTGGGTGGTACCATCTTTGGGCTGGTAGTCTTGGGTTCTGTAAGAAAGCCAGCTGAGCAAGCCAGGGGAAGCAAGCCAGTAAGAAACATCCCTCCATGGCCTCTGCATCAGCTCCTGCTTCCTGACCTGCTTGAGTTCCAGTCCTGACCTCCTCTGGTGATAAACAGCAGCATGGGAGTGTAAGCTCAATAAACCTTTTCCTCCCCAGCTTGCTTCTTGGTCATGATGTTTGTGCAGGAATAGAAACCCTGACTAAGCCAAGGGTGTTGGATCCTCTGGGACTAGAGTTAGAGGTAGTTGTGAGCCATTGGACGTAGGTGCTGAACTGCTCTGCAGACCTCTGGGAGCCAGCTGTCCAGCCCTGAGTTTTTTACTTTATTTATCATTATTGGGTCCATACGGATGTGAGTGGGCATGTATGTGCTGCAGCGAATGCAGGACAGCTCCCACAGAATCAGCTCTCTCCCTCCATCTTTACATTTTACCCACTGGTCATCTTGATGGCACTGTTTTGTCACAGGAGACAAATGCAAGGTATCACAGCTGAGGGCAAGAATTATGGTAGAGGCAAACTTGTTTTAAACCAGAAGTTGCAAACTCACCAACTACTTCATGAAAACCCTTTAGGAATAGCTCCAAGATCTGGCAAGAGAAAAATGATCTAAACCAGATTCTAATCAGCATCGCCCTGGCAGGGCTGGCATATATAAAAAGTAGGGTTTTTGGGTTTTGTTTGTTTGTTTGTTTGTTTGTTTTTTAAGTTATCTAAGTTAACTTGAAATTTACTAGGTAGCTCAGGCAGGCTTCCACTTGCAGCCATCCTCCTGCCTTAGCCTCTTGAGTGCTAGGGACAGGTGGCTACAGGTACCACCACGCTTTGTAACATTTTTTTGATTCCAATGTAAACTTTTTAATAGTATATATTAATTATGCATAATGGCTCTAAGTTCAGATTTTAGAGAAACCCTATCTTCTGGTAGGAGAAACAGATCTACTTACATATTCATTAAAGATGGGCGTATAGGTGAGTTTATTCTCTTCTGTGTCTTCAAATTCCCGGTAGTACTTGTCCATGAAGTTTCTCTGCAATAACTGGAACTCGTCATCTGATGATACAGTTTTAGTAAAATTTAAAACTTAGTAAAATATACCTAAAATTTGAAATGTCAGCCTTTTAAAATAAGCACTTTGCTGGCTTATAAGTCTTTGAAACTGTTTTATTTTTAGCTTTTGGGATAGGATCTCCATAAATACATATGCTCAGCTGGCCTGGAATTCGCTCTGTAGACCAGGCTGGCCTTGGACTTGTAGCCATCCTCCCCTGAGTGCTGGGGTCACAGACATCTACAGCAGGCAGTGCCGGTCCACAGCTTTAACCCGGCACTCAGGAGGCAGAGGCAGCAGGCCGACTTGAGTATGAAGTCAGTCTGGTCTACAGAGCGAAAACCTGGGTACACAGGGCTACAGAGAGAAACCTTGTTTTGAACAAAACTGAAAAAACAAAAAGGCAACACACACACACACACACACACACACACACACACACATGGGGGTGGGGGAGGCATAATCCATCCAAACAGGATACCTTGTGAACCCTGACACAGTAAATGCCCACAAAGAAGTACCTGGTATCTCTTTAACACACACATTTATTGTGTATACTAAAGGTCAGTTCTCAAACTGGGAGACTTCAGCGGCAAGAGGCCCTTCTTTTCTAGTTAACGTTTTTTTCTTTCTAAATTACATTTTCATTTACTCATTTTTATGTGCCTCTGTGCTCCTGCTTGCCATGGCATAAGGGCGGAGGTCAGAGGAAGACCTGTAGGAGGTCTTTCCTCCTACTGTCCACATACATGTGTCTCGAACTGAAGTCAGGCTATCAGGCTTGGCAGCAAGTCTTTACCCACTGACCCATCTTATTGGTCATCCTTATTTTTAAGCTCTCAAATATGAGACAGGGTCTCACTGTGTAGCTGACTGGCCTGAAACTTGCTATGTAATTCCAGGCTAGCTAGGAACTCACAGAGGTCCTCCTGCATGTTGGAATTAAGGCATGTGCCATGGTGCCCGTCCAGAGGACTGTTGATTCTCTACCTTTAGAGAATCAAAGGGCTTCACAGATTAAACTTGGCTGTTAGGCTCGTGAGCCACCTTGCTGTCCTCCTTTCTTCTATTTTAACATTATTTTAGCAGCAGTAGTGAAAACCGCAGAGTGGGTTAAAGGGTGGGGTCTGTTAGAGACCAGACTGCCTGGGTTCAAACTCTCCCTCAGCCATATACTTTGTGTGGTCTTGCACAAGTGACTTTTATTTCTGTAGACCCTAATCTCCTCATCTGGAGCATAAATATGACTGTTGTGTCTGTCATAAGGGCTTGCCAGGTGAATTCAGAGGAGAGTTCAGGTAGAGATTTACAGCAAACACTCAAGGTCAAGAAATAGGGAATTCTGACAATTCTGAGCCAACTAGCACTTGTACAGCTAAAAGGAAATCTTCAAAGCAACTCGGAGTTAATTAAGCTCATTTCTCCATAATAGGTGGGATATCCACGGAGGGCAAAACAACTGAGAACTCCTCAGGAGAGGGCCTCTGATGAGGCATAGGATCTAGGGGCTTGGATCCAGACTTCATGTAAATGTGATTTTTCAGACTGACCTAGTTTAAGCCACACACCCTAAAACCAAACAACAGGGTCTTTTCCCAATTGCTAGAGAAGCTGAGAAGCTGTCAAACTTAGTCTTTTTTTTCTTCTTATTGATTTGTCTTCAACTTTGGTTTTCCTGCCTGCTGGCCACTTAGCAGAATGGAAAGATGCCCAAAGGGATCTGGAAATAGGAACTAAGAATGCAAGGGAACAGGAAGGTATGGTAGCTCATGCCTCCAATCCTAGTGTTTGGGAGTCTGAGGCAAGATCAAGACTTGCCTGGCCATTAGACCTTAAAAACAAAACTTTCAACACCAAACCAACCAACAAAACACATCAAGAATATAACGGGTATTGGCTGGTTTTGTGTGTCAACTTGACACAAGCTAGAGTCATCAGGGAGGAAGAAGCTTCAGTTAAGGAAATGGCTCCATGTGATCCAGTTGATCCAAGCCATACACAGTGGTCTATGCCTTTAATTCCAGGAGAATGGATCTGTGAGTTTGAGGCCAGCCTGGTCTACAAAGAGTTCCAGGATAGCCAGGACTACACAGAGACCCCTGTCTCAAAAATAAACCAACAATATCAAAAACCACCCCCAAACTAAACAACAACAACAGAAAATAAAGAGAACCAGTGAGATTTGACACCTTGTTTCCTGCATGGACAAGTGCTGTATAGGGTTATGGTTTATGTTCCGTTCTATAGCATGAAGATGTTAAAGCTCAAAATAATATAAAAACCAAAATTGCTCTTACTGTATATGTGAGATAAAGTTGGTCAGTATCACCTGCAGCCTGGCCAAGAGCTCCATCCTATCTGCCGGCTGAGTGGTTTCCTGAATCGGTCTCTTCTGAAACCTTCAACCCATGGCCATTATTTAAAAGGCCTTAGAGCTTACAGGGCGGGGCCAGGACCTGAACTCCCCCATCTTCTTGCCTCCACCCCTTGTGCTGAGATGATAGAGGTGTGCCACACACTAGGTTTAATTATATTTTTACTTATTTTGTTTTCGAGTGGGTCCATGCCTACTACAGCCTGTGTAGGAAGTCTGAAGACAACTTTTGGGAGTCAGTACCATCTGTGGATCCTGGGGATTAAACTGAGGTTGTCAGGCTTGTGGGTGAGTGCCTCTACCCACTGAGCCATCTTGCCAACCCATCGGTTGTTTTTAAGACAACAAAGCTCAGTATGGCTTGCTTACTATTACATTGTGCTGTGTGTTAAAATTTCAGTGTTTTGTGTTTTAAAAATCAACTCTTCAAATTTATTTCTCTGCATGCCCTTATAAGCAGAGGTTTGGGATGTTGAGGGGCTGAAGGCATTGCTGTAGAAGCCTGGTGACCCGAGTTCAACCCTCAGATCTCATATAAAGGTGGAAGTCGAGAACCAACTCCACAAAGATATCCTCTGACCTCCACATAGCCATAGTGTCCTGGAAACAACCCCACCCATAATCCATCACATATGTAAATGAATACATTTTAAAAAATTGTTTTAAAGCAAGGGTCTACTTCATTTAAATCAAGGAATTGACCAAAGGAACTAGAGGGGGCACAGGTCACTTAGTGACGTCGAACTTACCCATAATAATGTCCTCTAAACATCCAACCACAGCATCAAATTCTGCGTCAGAGGCGGAGGAGCTGAAAAACACATCAGGATTAGGTGCTGGTCCACATACTTATTTCACAAGCTGAACTTGTGTTTTCTGTGGGTATGGGGATTGAACCCAAGGCCTTACACAACAGGCAATCACAACAAAGCCCACTAGCGTTTTTTAAATATAAGATTCCCAACGTGCATAAAAATAATATTAGCAAGATGAACCTCCCATGACTCAGTTTCACCAATCAAGGATTACAGTCTAATATAGAAATTACAAATATAGGAAAACACCTGTGACTAAAACCGATATGACAATCACAAAAAGAGGCAAACAATTTGCGTAGCTGAGGCTGGTGTGGCACATTTTCAGACTTCCGCGTTTATTACCCGCGGGATCTACTCACCGCATCCTGGCTCTTAACGCCACACCTATCTGCTGGTGAGTGTGACCACACGCGGGAGGAGCACCGGCCTAGGGATAACTGGATCAGGAGTGGCTTGAAACAGGCGGTGAGGCCGCCGCCAGCCGGGGCAGCTCAAGGCCTCTGGGTTTTGCTGACGGCCACGAATGAGGCCAGAGGATTGTGATGGAAGCGCTGGTAATCGGTGACATATGCCCGCGGTGGCTGCGGGAAGAAAACGCCCCGCTAGGGCGGAGCCCCGACCAGCCAGCCCGCGCCCGGCCCCGGAGGACACCCACAGGCCGAGGTCGAGCAGACCCTGGCCGCGTCACTTACAAGGACAGCGCGAAGCTCTCTTCTTCTAGGGCGTCCATCGTAGGGGCGCAGCAGTCACCGGCCCGGGCCCGCGGCCCTGCCGCCTCCTACCGCGCCCGCCGCCCGGCCGGGCTCCTCTCTAGCCCGCGCGGCCTCAACCGCATCAAGGGTCCGCAGAAGGCCGCACCCGCGCCCTGCCCGGCGATCGCGCGAGGCCGGGGGTGCAGCTCCTGGCTGGGCCCAGCGCCCGCCGGCCTCTCGCGGGGCCAACCCGCCAGTGTGTTAGGGTAGGCGGTGCTCGCAGCCCCGCCTCCCGTCACCATGGTTACCCGTGGCTCCAGCAGCCAATCGCAGCCTCAGGTTCCCCGGTCTGGCGCAGAAGACTGCAAAAAATGGTGGCAGTCCGTCGACTCCTGTTTCCAGATGAAAGAATGCGAGCCAAGAGTCTCAGTTTCTTCACTTGCAGTTTAGGAATTGTAAATTTAGGTAGTTGAAATAGTGTTTTAAGAGCGCTGAAGATGGCCAAATTACTCGAAAGCCAGTCTCATATTTTGTCCTAGATAATGCAGACGTCTGATTTACCAGAAAGTTACTTCTTGGAAATATGGAAGGTTCCACGGCTTTAAGTGGATGTCTTGTAATTTAATTTGTAATCTTCAAATCAAGAGCAAGAGCAGGGCGTGGTGGCATTTGGAAGGTGGGGAAGTTCAAGGCATTCAAGACCTGCTCAGCTACATTAGTGAGTTTGCTGGCAGCTTACTGGCAATAACCCCCCCCCCCCAAACCGTAAACAGTTAATAGGCAGTAAATGGCTTCTTGGATAATTATGCAGCACAAAATAGTTGACAATCACCGAAAGCAATATAATCAGAAATTAAATGCTTCGGGGAAAGTCCCCTCTAAAACTGCCACACCATGAAAATAGGTTTCCTGGGATTGATTTCCCCACTTTTTTTTTTTTTTTAAAGCATGTTTCTTTGCTGGTTTGATACCTTTTAGCCAAATGTGTAGTTCATAACTAGAAAATTTATGGTATGAATTAGAGTTACGTGGCCAATCTGAATCAGACATTTTGGAATGGACATAAAATGTGTGTCCATGGATCTTAACAGCATCTGGAAACAAGATAATTTCAAAGACACTAGAAGATCAGAGTATTCTGGTCAGCGTCAAGTGAAGACAAGTGTGCTGGTTGGTTTTTGTCAACTTGACCTAAGTGACCTGGAAAGAAGGGAACTCGAGTGTGTGTGTGTGTGTGTGTGTGTGTGTGTGTGTGTGTCTGTCTGTCTGTCTTTTTTCAAGACAGGGTTTCTCTGTGTTGTCCTGGCTGTATTGGAACTCATTCTGTAGATCAAGGTGACCTTGAACTCAAGAGACCCACCTGCCTCTGCCTCCCAAGTGCTTGGATTAAAGGCATGTGCCATCACCTCCTGGTTTTGAATGTGGATTATTTTAATTTAATGATTGATGTGGGAGGGCTCAGTCCTCTGTGGGTGGTGCCACATCTGGGCAGGTGTGGTATCTAAGGAAGCTCAGCAAGCTATGGAGAACTAGCCAGTAAATGGAATTTATTTACTTCAGTTCCTGCCTCCAGGTTCCTACCCCAACTTCCCTCTGTGATAGACTATGACATGGAAGTGGAAGCAAAATAAACCCCTTTTCCCCCCAAATTGTTTTTGATCAGTGTTTTGTCACAGCTCTGATAAGCAAACTAGGATAAACATCTAAAAATTCTGTTCCATTGAGCACTGATCAGACAGCTCAGAGCAGACAGCTGAGCCTATTAGGCCCCTTTTCTATATCCCATTTACTTCTGAGTATATACATGAACTGCTTGCTGATTCTAAATCATGGATGCAAGCAGAAAAGGAACAATTTTTTTCCTCTACTAGTTAGCTATTGCTATTTACAACCCCTCCTCTCTCTAGAAACCCAGTGAACTGAAACATTTTACTTATTAATCTGCATCTTGGGAAGGTCTTGGCAAGGACAGTTTTTCCATTTGGTTGCAATGGAGCTTGAGAAGCTTTTCAGAGCAGGGACCCTCGCTGGGAGGTGGTGAGGAATGTGGTGGGGGATGAGGTGGCTTGGGGAAAGGTGTCAGATCCTCTCCATACAGGCTTTCTGGAGGTGTTTGGGTTTTCTCACACAACAGCAAGTATTCCTGTCAGGCATGGTGAAGTACACCTTTAATCCCAGCCCTTGGGAGGCAGAGGCAGGTAGATATGTTTGAGGTCACTCTGGTCTGCAAAGGGAGTTCTAGATCAGCCAGGACTATGAGAGACCCTGTCAAAACCAAAAGAAAAAAGAAAAAAAAGAAAAAAGAAAAAACCAAACAACAAAAACCCCAGCACCATACAATATTCCAAGAGATAGGAAACAACCCTCAGGTAAGACACTCTACATACACATAGGCTGACTACTTCATGTTCTTCTTGAGTTCAGTCCCCAGCACCCGTATCAGGCAGCTCTAGCTCTGGAATCCCACGCCTCTTCTTTAAAGAAGAAAAAAGGCTGGGTAGGGTGGCACATGCCTTTAATTTCAGCAAGGGGAGATAGAGGAAGGAGGATATCTATGAGTTCAAGGCCTGTCAGGGTTAAATAGTGAGACTTTGTCTAAAGACAAACCAACATCAAACAAAAATCCTTGCTTTTTCTTCCTTTAAGTTTAAAAAATATCATTTTTTCTTGTATGTGTTTCTATGCACATGGCAGTGTACAGTGCATGAGGATCAGGACAACTTGCAGGAGTTGGTTTTGTCTTTTTACGATATGGAAACCAGGGATCAAACTCAGGTCATTAGGCTTGATGACAAATATCTTTGCCTGCTGAATATCTTGTCAGTACTTTTTTCATTGAAAAAAAAACCTTAAGAAATTCTATGAGTATAGTTGTTTTGCTTGCATGTATGTCTCTGTGTCACATGTATACCTGTTGTCTGAGGAGACCAGAAGAGGGTGTTGGATAACCTGGAACTGGAATTACAGATGGTTGTGAGACACCACGTGGGTACTGGGGATCAAAGTTGAGTCCTCTGGGAGCACAACCATTGCTTTTTATTGCTGATCCATCTTCTCCAATCCCAGTCTTTCCTTTCTTTCTTTTTTTTTGGACAGGATCTCGAACTCTGTAGCTCAGGCTAGCCTGGATCTCACAATGTAACCCAGCGATCCTCAATTTCCTAACAAATCTCCTGCCCCCAGAATGCTGGGATTATAGGCACAAACCACCATAACTAGCTACATTAAAACTATTTCTGTTGGGCCTAGTGCACACGCCTTTAGTCTCAGCACTTAGGAGGCAGAGGCATGCAGATATCAAACAAACAAAACAAACCGAAACCCCCAAAACTAATCCTGTCCAGTGTGGTGGTCCATAGCTTTAATTCTAGCACTGTGATGCAGAGGGATCTTTGTGAGTTGTAGGCCAGCCTGGTCTACATAGCCAGTTCCAGGACAGACCAATAGGAGCTTCACAGTAAGACCCTGCCTCAACAACAAAAACAAAAGAAACATATAATTTCCTAAGTGAATAAGCAATTGTACAAGATGAAGAGTGGACAGCCTTGGAAAGAGCTAGTTTTCAAGGATTCAAATTCAAGATGGTTAAAATCATATAAATCATTTCTTACTGCAATAGTATTTCTGTTTCTGTGGCTCAATCATTATTTCCTGGAACTGCAAATAGCACCATGATTTTTTCTTGCTTTTATTCAAAAGATGTCAAAAAGAAAGAAAGAAAAAAAAAAAAAGATAAGAGAGATGGCTCAGCAGATTGGATGATCTTCCAGAGGACCTAGGTTCAATTTCCAGCACTCACACAGCAGTTCACAACTGTCTTTAACTCTAGTTCCAGGGGATCTGATACCCTTACACAGACATATGCAGGCAAAACACCAATGCACATAAAAATAAATTAATTAAAAAAGAAAAAGATATTTTAAGCTGAGCAGTGGTGGAGGCTCATGCTTTTAATCCCAGCACTTGGGAGGCAAATACAGGTGGATCCCTGAGTTCAAGGCCAGCCTGGTCTACAAAGTGAGTTCCAGGACAGTTAGGGCCACACAGAGAAACCCTGTCTCAAAACACTAAAAAAAAAACCCAACCAACCAACCAAACCCAAACCCCAATTTATTATTTTTCTGTCTGAAACTCTTAAAATTTCCCCAACAAATCCCCCGGGAAATGCTGTAACTTATTTATTTTTTTCTCTCTGATAGCAATGCACTAACAGAAAAGAAAGGAAGGAAGGAAGGAAGGAAGGAAGGAAGGAAGGAAGGAAGGAAGAAAGAAAGAAAGAAAGAAAGAAAGACGGTCAGTCAGTCAGTTTAGGTTTTCCGGTAAAACAGTTGTATTCGGCACAGAGTGGCTCCACTGTGTCTCCATGCAGCTTCCCACTCTCTCTACCAGCAGTGTTTCCTTTTAAAGCAGCTTCAAGATGAATTTGCTTCCACCCTCAATGTTTTAATGATTCACTACTGAAGCTGTTTGACAGTTCTAAAGTTAAAACAATGGAAAAGCAGGATACCTTAGGAACAAAGATCAAGGGGAGATTTCTAGAAAGCTGGCACATTCCTTCCTGCAGTCCTTTAGCTCCTGTTACTCTCTGCTTCCCGAGCTGTTCTTTTATTCCACAAATAGAGGGCAGAGACATCCTTTAAGAATGCTATCCAGGCAGTCCAAGGTTCATAAACACACTCTTGATTTTTTCTACTGTATTTAGGAAGAAATACAAGCTTCTTACCTGGGCTTCATGAGCATTCCCTGACCTCCAGCAGCAGAGCAAGCTCCCGTCACCATGTCCTGTCTTCCTTAGAAAGGACCTCTGTCCACAGTGATATGCCCACCTAGATACCCAGTACTAGGAACCTCTCTTTAGTCCCTTCTGTCTGGTACGACCTTATGTCTCCCTTAGTTTTCTTCTGACAACTTCCCCTACCCATACGTTAGCCAAATATCTAAAGTAGTTCTGCCTAAATCTCCCCATAACTACATGCTTATGTCTGGCAGCATATTCTTTTCCTTCATGGCATTAGCAAATTATCACAGTACATAGAAATTACAGTTTCTTCGTGGTGCTGCTCCATAAGCAGATGTATGACATGTCATACAGGTAAGTGCCAGTACCTATTATAGCTGCTCAGTGAGGATCTGCTAGATGGACATGTAATTAAACAAGATCTCTTTGTAGCTCTGGGTGACTTGGAGCTCTGTGTTTGGCCTGCTTCTGCCTTCCTGGTGCTGGGACTAAAGGCATGCACCGACGTTGGGGATTGGTTCTAATGCTTTGAATTAACTTGGTCCCCACAATCGGAAATCTGCATGTCCAAACGCTGAAAGTCCTTGTCCCGAGTTAGTTTTTGATCGATCAATAAAGGGCCAATGGCTGGGCAGGTAGTCTGAGGCAGGACCTTCAGATTTGTGCAGGCTAGGAACTGCAAGAAAGGAAGGAGAGATATCACCATGTCTTGGAGGGAGACAGAGCAGATTTAGAGCTAAAGAAAATTCATCCAAAATGTAGGTGGAAAGGGAAAGCAGCCCTATGGGAGGGGCTGCCCAGAAGGTAACAGGGCAGCAAAGATAAAACATAGGTTTAGAAGGTGTTGAACTGTACTGGAGGGAAATGTATGCTAGCCACGGGAAGGATTAGAACTGCCCAGTCTTTGAGCTAGTCAAGGCATATCAAAAATTAACTGGTGTGTGTATATGTGTGTATGTGTCTTTCATTTGAGAATCAAGATAGCTCTTGGGCGGGTGCGCAAGTGCAACCCATTGGGAACACAAAGCGGTATAGCTAATTCGCCACTACCCACCATGGCTAGCTAAACTTAATTTTCGTTTTCTTTGAGGTGCCAGGAAAGGAGCACAGGGCCTTGAGCGTGCCAGACAGTAATCTACCACTGAGCTAAAGATCCAGTGCTATATAGCCTTGACTGTTCTGGAATTCACTATGTAGGAGCCTAGGCTGGCCGAAAATTCATTCATGTAAGTCTTCCAGCCTCAGCCTTCTGAGAGCTGGTATTACAGGCCCAACTTTTCTTCCTTACTTCCTATACTTGAGTCTCTCCTACCCTGAGGAGGAGGAGCTTTAGTAGAAGACACCAATGAGAGCTGTGAAATCTGAAGAGTAAAAAATGCAACAGATATTTTATTCTTCAATGCAAATTACTGCATTCGCCACAAGCTGAAAGAACACATAACTATATCTGTATATATACTTATATATATATATATATTTGGATTTATGGAAGACCAGAGAGACACACAAAGGAACCCCAGCACCCCAACACATACAGCCAGGGAGGAGATCGCCTCCGTAGGATGGGTTTAATAAGCCACAAACGAGAAAGAGGGAAAGGAAGGAAAAAGGATGTGCAGTGAGTTTAAAACACTGTAAAACTCAGAAGACATCTACTGTTCAAGTATAAACTCAGTAAGTAAGGACTTGGCATAAATTGAAAGGCAGTTGCTGAGGTACACCATTATGAAATAAGTCTTAAAAATTTACAATTCTACCTTCCATTTTTTTTTTTTCTGTGAGAAAAAAAGTGGACTCTTGAAGGCCTTCACCAGAGACCCTGAGAGGGATATAAAACAGTTTTGATGAAGACAGAGTCAACAATTCATGATTGAACTTGCTATTCAAAAACATGTATTTATTTAAAACAACAGGATATGTGTTCTCAGACTGTCTTCTAGAGATTATTAATTCAAGAGTTTCAAAGTATATTACTTCCCAAAACAATACTGATTAAAAAAATTTTAAAAAACAAAACAAAACAAAAAACCCTGATTTGATGGTGCCTCAAAGATACACTACCTACCAATTTTCTCCAGTCTAACATCGCAATTGGTTTAAGAGTTCCTCTTGCATTGGTAAAACATTTTTCCTCACAAAATGTGGGTACTGAAACTGGATAGAAACACCATGAATGTGAAAATACCACCAATTTTCTGTAGTTTAAAAAAACTAGAATGTTCTTTGGAATCACTGAAATATAAAAAAAATTGGGTTTTGTTGTTCTTTTCCCTACAGTCTGTGCACCTTCTTTCAGGATCTTCGTGCTGTTTGTAGTAATGACCTGTGTGATCTGTGCGACGCTACATTTCTAGATTCAAGTCTTGCAGTGCAATCTCCATGCTTAACACACCGGGGTTCTCTGACCAGTGATACTTAACCCAGACACGCTGTCAATTACTTCTCCAAAATGACTTCACCCCAAAATAAAAACTCTAGACTAAAACACAAAACACTTTGTGTTAAACAATCAAATGAACCCAACATGAAGATTCTGGCGTGGTTTCAGTATTCAGGAGACCCTTGCCACCTGTTATCTTTCATGGAAGTACCACAGGCCCAGCGGCTGACATTCAGCCTTCCTTGGCCTCAAAAGGAATTCAGGGATGGCAAGTTGGATTAGACTAAAAGAATTTGTCTTTGATAAACTACCAATTTGAGCATAAAGTCTGGCCATGGCTGTAAGTTTCAATGTGCATACAACTGGTTAGAGATGTTTGTGTGTGGGTTTTTTTTCCTTTTCTTTTCAACATTGGTTGGAATTGAGTAGAAACAGGTCCATGATATCTCTTCACATGTGTCATGAAATATGAGAAATCTGTCTGATCCTAGACACTATTTCTTTACGACACAATGGGCAGGTCTCCAGTTGCAAGGCACAATCCATGCACAGGTCGCTGAGGAAAAAAGATATAAATGCCAGTTAAATTAATGCTTTCACGGCCAATCTCTACCTGCTAGCTAAATCCAAAATGTCAACAAGTCTACTGGGGAAAGGGCAAAATAGTATACATGGTTTGGAAAATAACATTAAAATAGTTAAATAAAAATTAAATTTCTCTTCCTATTTTTATCTTCAATCCTCCTTCTCCGAATGCTAAAGAAGTTGTTCATATTTCACTAAAATCTATATGTACATATTATACATACACATATGAATGTGTATGTATGTTTGTGTGTTCAGGGATGTATGCTATTTTTTTCCTCTATCAACTTGTTATTTATCCCAGAGATATTTACCAAGTACATCTTACACCACAGATGTGACACAAGGCCTTTATTATATGGTAGATTTTCAGGTTTTTAAAATGTTATGTGTATGAGTGTTTTATCTATGCAACTGTGTACCATGTGCAGCACCTGCAGTGGCCAGAAGAGGGCACTGGATCCCCTGGAACAATTACATATGGTTTTGAGCTTTTGGATGGGTGCTGCAAATTGAACTGGGATCCTCTGGAAGATCAGATCACTGAGCCATCTCTCCAGTCCCCCTCCTAGCATGACATACTTCTTGGCATGCATTTTTACATTTCTGCTTGTTTCTAAGCCAGTATAAAAAGTACTCTCAGACAAATCTACTAATAGATTGGTATTTATTCACATAGCAAGAAGAGGTACTGACTTTTGTTCACATTGTAAATCAAAGCAGTGGCAGCAACAAGCATCTTTGTCTTGTCCCTGCCATCTTAGAATGTTTCCAGCATATCATCATTAAAAAGATACTAGTTACTGAGAGCGTGGTCATACCTACAATGCTTTAATTTAGCACGTGTGAAGCTGAGGCAGAGCAGCCTGGGCTCTATAGTAACACCTCATCTCAAAAAACCCCCAAAATTATAAAAGTAAAAGGAAACAAAAGAAAACCAGTAGATATATTTCAGTGGTATAGCACTTGCCTAGCATGTGTGAGGGTCTGGGTTCTATTCCTGCACTGCCCAAAGATAATAAAAAAGATGCTAGCATTTAGCTCAAATATAATATTTAAAAATATTAAGGAAATTTTTATCTGTTCTATTTATTTATTTGAGACTATTTCACTGTGTAGACCAGAAGGCTGGCTTCTGCCTCCCAAGTGCTAGAATTAAAGGTGTGTGCTGTCACTGCCACCCAGCTTATTTTATTAAAACATTTTTTAGATTTACTTATGTATGTGTTTTGCCTGTATGTCCATATTTCTATGCAATACCTGGTGCCCTCAGTGGTCAGAAAGCATGGGATTTCTTGGAATTAGAGTTGCAGATAGATTTGAGCCATCAGGTGGGTCCTGGGAACCTAACCCAAGTCCTCTGCAGGAGCAGAAAGTGCTAGGCTAGCTCTCTGGCCTCTAGCTACTAATATTTTATTTAGATTTATAATCATATATTTAAAAAGTGGTCTTATAGCCAGGTGTAGTGGCTCCTGTCTTTAATCCCAGGACTTGTGAGGCAGAAGTTGGTACTCTGTGAGTACAAGACCAGCCAGGCCTATAGAGTGAGATCCCATGTCAACAAAAGATTCCCCAGTGAAAGTATCTGGGCTTAGTGCCTTAGGGAGGGAGGCAAAGGCAGACTTCATAACCATTTGCTATGGCAAGAGGAATGGTGTCATCTCAGTCTTCTCTAGGGGTCACTCTCGTCATTCATTTAATCCTCACTTCCCTTTTCACCACAACCTTTACAACTAAGTTTAACCTCTTCACACTCCTAATTACTGAAAAGGTGCAGCCTTTATACCATCTAACTGAATTGTGCTAAGACCCCTGGGTAATTCTTCTGATTTTCTTTCCAACTTTGTTTTGGATGTTCTAAAAACTTTGACCACATAGGATAATTACTTCTAAGTCTTTACACATCATCAATTAGTCCTTAAATGTGTTTAATCCCAACAGAAGGGCCAAAGGGCTCAAAATGAAGAAGATCAGACCCTACTATTGAGAAAGATGAAAAACTGTATGAAGGTATCAGACTTTTTTTTTTTTTTATCAGTTTGTAAGGCCCTGATAACTAAATCATGCAAACGTGATTAATCGGAGAAGTTCTGGGCTATAGGAGTGAAACTGCCAGAGCTAAGGCAAAAGAAGACCTGCTACATGCACTTCTAACCCACTTCAGAAGACCCTGGGTCAAAGATCCAGGCTGAATCACTCTTGTGTTGGCGAACTGTGTTCAAGACTCCTGGGCAATAAAGTGACTAAAGATAATGCCAAAAACCACAGATACACATAGTGTTGGGATAGATGGATCCAGGCAGCTTGTGTTGTCAGCATGAGTGCTACTATCAGACTGTCAGCATGAGAGCTACTATCAGACTGTCAGCA
>JADRCH010000063.1:8238411-8387248 GCA_019843965.1 Rhynchomys soricoides | reverse complement strand
TACTATCAGACTGTCAGCATGAGTGCTACTATCAGACTGTCAGCATGTATCAGGCCAAGGCTGCCACACTGTTCACTCTCCTGTCTAATGTTAGTCAGGATGGCTTTCTTAGCTTATTTGCTGCTATGGTGATGCTTAGACATTGTCCTACAGGATCTAGGATTTCCTCTATGTTCCTTTCACAGGACTGAAATTTGGTCAAATGGTATGGAAGCTTCACCCTTTCAATGTTTAGGAATGTAAAGAAGCTGGTGAGGAAGGTAACATCAAAGTGACTTCCTTACCAAGATGCTCACAAACAGCACTCAGGAGCAGATGCAGGCGGATCTTTGTGAGTTTGAGGCCAGCCTTATGTGTAGAGTGAGTTCCAGGACAGCCAGGGCTACATAGAGAAACCCTGTCTCAAACTCTGCCCCCTAAATCTATTTGTGTGTCTTTATCTGAGTAAACAAACAAACAAACAAAACCCCAAAAAGTAAATAAAATAACATAAGCTTTCCATATCTACCTCCAGGTATTTTCTGGAAGCAACTACTTGGCAACTTAATTCTTCATTCAGCCCACTACAGTCCTAACAGTCTAACGACCCTGATGAATAACTACAGATCTGCTAATTGCCCAGAAGTAACTCAAGAACAGGATGAAATGTTGCTGAACATGATGTGTGAAAGATGATCCAAAAGCAGAGCCTCTAACCTGTGTCCACATGGCTTCAGCTGTGTGTCTGCCACCTCATCACAACAGAGCGAACAGCAGTTCTCTCGAATACTGACTTGCTTCAGGAGAGCAAGGCGCCTGTGCCTGAGTAAAGCAATACAAAATTCATTTTGTCAATAAGGAGTCAGTTAGCAGTAGGGCAAATGAAAGCTCTCAAAAAGCCCTAACAGGGAAAATACACTCCACAATCTTTGTTCAGTGAAGTTCTCATACATTTCAGCTTCAGCAGAGTGAAGGAGGCTTGACTCCCATTTTATAGACAAAAAAATAAGAAGAAAGTTCAATGAAATGATTTATATAAGAACTTGATAAATAGAAATCAAATTCAGATCCTCTGGTTCTAAGTCCAGTGTTTCTCTACCAGCAACCATTTACGTAACATATACTGAGAATTTGGTGAAAAGTACAAGTCTTTCCCAGGGAAAACATTCAGTTTTCACATAAGGTAAAGGGGTTTATGACATCTAGACTCCCTGCAAGTTTAGACACCTTAGGTTTGAATCCTTCCAGTACTCCTCCATTCAGCATGGACAGGAAAGCAGACTGGTGGAACTGCTCTTCTGAAGGTCACTTATGGGCTTGCAGTGTGCCTGGCATTGCCCCAAACCCTGCTAATTCAGCAGTGAACAGGAGACAAAGTAAGTGCCCTTAGCTAGGCGTGGTAGCACACAGAGAGAATCAGCATTTGGGAAGCTAGGGAAGGGGAACCTCTATGAGTCTTGGGCAGCTTGGGCTCTAGAGATGACAGAGGAAAAAAAAAGGTGGGCAATCCACAAACAAAAAGAATGGGAAACAAAACAAACCAGGTAAAGTATCTGCCTTTGTTCTCATGTGGCAGTGAGGGAGACAGAACTAAAAATGATTGTTAGATGTTGAGGAATGCCACCGTGGAAAATAAACTGGGAAAGAGGAAAAGAAGTGCTTGTGCATGTGTGTGTGTGTGTGTGTGTGTGTGTGTGGTTCAGGGGTTAGAATGATGGCAGTCAAGGAGGGGCTGACTAAGCAAAATTTAGGAGGTATGTGAGGGAGGGAGGAAATGAGCTTTGCTGTCTGCAGAGACCATTCTAGGCAGCAGAGAGAAACTGGAATGCAAATGGGGTCATTAACAGACTGGAGGGAAGACCACAGGAGAAGCATTACCCATTGTGGCCCACTACTGTAGCTAGTGATATATGCGATTCACTGTATGATTCTCTTACATTTTTGTATGTATTTGAATTTAGCATAATAAAGAGGTATAAACAGTAAAGAGAATAAACATAACACAATTCCAGGTAGTAGTTGCAACCCTCTTGCTTCAGCCTCCTGCTTCAGCCTCTGTAGTGGCTTAGATTATAAGTCTGTATGTGTGTCAAAAACTTTGTGTATTTGTCAGAGCAATACAATCTAGATTCAGAATGAAACTGATCTAACTTGTAATCTGTTGTTCTTACTCAAAACAAGACAAACTCTGAATTTTAAGTGAATAGTCAGTCACCAAGTTGGCCATAAAAGTTAACTTCTGGCCGGGCACTGGTGGCGCACGCCTTTAATCCCAGCACTCGGGAGGCAGAGACAGGTGGATTTCTGAGTTTGAGGCCAGCCTGGTATACAGAGTGAGTTCCAGGATAGCCAGGGCTACACAGAGAAACCCTGTCTCGACACTCCCCCCCACACCACTCCCACTCCCCCAAAAAAAGAAACAAAAAAAAAAGTTAACTTCCTACTCCCATTCTGGGATGCTTAACTCTGAAGATGCAGGGGAATTCATCCATAGACCAGTTATGCCCTTCAGGTGATTTATGAGCCTCATCCCAGGAAAAGCAGACTGGATAAACAAAAGACTTGAGTGTGAAGGATGAAAGGGAGGTGTCACCTCAGACTTTCACCAAGAGCACCTAGAGTTCACAATCTCGGCCAAGGACCAAGACAAAACGAATAGAAACTCTGAAGAACAAACCTCAATGAAAATGGCCTTTATACCCTTAGACTATTGCCAGGGCTCTGCTGCGCTCGCTCGCTCTCTCTCTCTCTCTCTCTCTCTCTCTCTCTCTCTCTCTCTCTCTCTGTCTGTCTGAGACAGGGTTTCTCTGTGTAGCCCTGGCTGTCCTGGAACTCACTCTGTAGACCAGGCTGGCCTCAAACTCAGAAATCCACCTGCCTCTGCCTCCCAAGTGCTGGGATTAAAGGCGTGTGCCACGACAGCCTGGCTTCTGCTGCTTTTACTGTCCCATGTTCTCGTTCATCTGAAAGTGCCCATTCACTGAGACAGGGTGTAAGGTAAAGTAAGATGGCAGCTTATAGACCTATGTTTTGCTTCAAAACAGAAGCCAGGCTATCATTGCATTATAGTTCCATTTATGGGTATGACATATGGTTCAACACAAGCTATGTCCTGGCCAGTAGGGTATCCTCAACTGTTGAGGGACTATCTTATTGGTATAATACTAGTAATACAAATCCTGTGTCTCATCCTGGCTCAAGCAGCTGCCCTGTTAAAAAGATGATAAACTGGCTGGACGGTGGTGGCTCACATCTTTAATCGCAGCACTCAGGAGACCCAGCTGGTGAATCTCTGAATTTGAGGCCAGTCTGGTCTACAGAGCAAATTCCAGACAGCCAGAGTTGTTACACAGAAAAATCCCGTCTCAAAAAAACAAAAAAACCAAACCAAACTAAACCAAAATTGATAAACTTTGGCTCACAATATGTAACAGGCTTCAACAAGCAGCTGATCTTTCCCTCCCTGAAGGAACAGAC
Source organism: Rhynchomys soricoides (assembly GCA_019843965.1). NCBI lineage: Eukaryota > Metazoa > Chordata > Mammalia > Rodentia > Muridae > Rhynchomys > Rhynchomys soricoides. Next base: position 8,383,792 of record JADRCH010000063.1, on the reverse strand, counting down.
TATATTCATCTTATAAGGAAACAAGCAGGGAGACAATGCCAATCTCAGTTTCTGTTAAGTAAGGGCAATGAAGTTTCATCTGAGATGTGTGCCCTTGTGTTAATGGTTGTAGAACAGTGGTAACATGCTTCCTATGCAGTTTAAACCCAAAAGGAGTTGTTTTCAATAAATCAAGTCTGTTAACAATTTACTGATTTTCCAATATTAAGGATTTTTATACAGATTCCAGTAAAGTTAGTATGCATGTGTGTGTGTGTGTGTGTGTGTGAATGTGTTATATTGTTTTTCTGATTTTTATTTTTATTTATTTTATTTTTATTTCTTTGAGACAGGTTCTCTCTTTTCTTAGACCAGGCTGGCCTCAAACTCATAGAGAGCCTCCTACCTCTGCTTCCCAGTACTGGGATTATAAGAATGTGCCAACACAATATACCTTTTCTGAGCTTTGCATTAATATTATTTAACTCATAAAAGGAATGTGGACATGCTCCTTCTTATTTCTAGGTTCTATGACACTTTAAATTAGTAGTCCTAATGCTTTAAGTTCCTCATCATATGGTGACCCCAACCATTAAAATTATCTTCCTTGCTACTTCATAACTGTAATTTTGCCACTATTATGAATTGTAATGTAAATATCTGTGCTTTCCGATAGCCTTAGGTGACCCTTGTGAAAGAGTCATTTGACACTCCCACCCCAGATTGAGATCAGCTGGTTTAGTTAATAATGAGGCTATCACCTGCTTTTGCCAGTCAAAGCTTTTAATATTTTTTTCAAATAATTTTACGATAATCATTAGTTTGTATATATCTTTCTAGGATCTGTTTTACTAATTTATATTTCCCAGAAAGTCAACATTTTCAGTGTGATTACTTGTTTAAAATTGTTTGTTCAATGCTGAAAAAAAAATCTCCCATAAGTTGTTTTGATTTTTCATGAGATGTACATAGTCTGGAGAGAGCCAGGCAGATTCTTACCTTGGCAAAATGATCTTTTCTTCAGCTGTTAGGAAGGCGTAATCATTAAAAGTGCTAAATTTCATAGATGGTGGGTATTTGAATGGTCTTGCTCCAAAATTAAACTCGCATTGTTGATATGACATGAAACTAGCTGCAGCAAAAAATCCAGATCTATAGATAAAAAAAGAGCAGAGGTCAGCAGAGCTTATAACACCAAGTCACATACAGTCATATTGAGAAAGTCAAAGGGAACCAGCCACTCTGGTAGAAAGGGAGATAGAGTCTGTTTATTAACCTACACAGGCCTGTGAGTCAGGGAACCCCACGCCTTTATTTTTCTGTGTAATATCAATTCTTTTGTAATATCAAACTCCTGGACATTGAGGTCTGATAATATGGAGCTCTAATTAGTTGAAATAAACCAATTTTTCATAATCGCTTAGATAAACAAAGCTTTTTGGTTTTTATCCTTGAGAAAAGTACATTTCATGAATTTACAGAACCTTCAACTTAGAGGAGCTACTTACACGGTGGATGAAAAGACTTGCTTCTCGGGAGGCAGCTGGTTGCCATTTAAAAAGAAGATCATTTGCTTTTCATTCAAGTCTAACAGAAACCCTACTGTGTCTCCTAGAAGATAAACCAAACACTGTTAGGCTTGTGCTATCCGATCCTGGAAGGGCCTCAAGGCCCTGCACTAAGTCTGTGTCTTGAGCCACATATTCAACACGCTGATCTTTGCTTCCTGTGCAGCTTATTTGACATTTCCATAGCGGTATTTTCATGTTTCATTAAAGGGAAAAAAGCTTCCATTTAAGCCACGACAAGCCATCAATTGTATTAGATGTATTCTAATTTCAAATGCTAAAATGTGAAAAAAATGTACAAGTTGAGAAAGATAAAATTATGTGCTGATTTGCTTCTTGGCAAAGATTTAAAACCCCCTAGATAATACCTGTTTTTGTTTAAAGCACACATTCTCATTGATTTTCTAAATGAGACTTCATTTTTTGTTCTTGTTTATAATGGAATATTGAAAAGAATTAAGTTATTTTACTCTTTGGTTTTTAATTTTCTGAGACAGGTCTTTATGTAGCCTTAGGTAGCCTCAAACTGGCTATGGAGCCATGTTGATCTCAAACATGAAATCCTCCTGTTTCAGCCTCCTGAATGGTGGGATTATAGGTACACAGCCTACCACACCAAGCCAATCATGTTTTCTTGTTGTTCTAAAAAAAATTTTTTTTTTTGGAGACAGTGTCTCTAACTCAGGCTGATCTTGAACTTGGTATGTAGCTGAACTTTTGATCTTCCCACCTGTACTTTACCAGTAACTTTGGGTTACCAGGTATGTCACTATATCCAGATTACTTAGTGCTAGGGACTGAGCCTAGGGCCTCACACACACAGACAAGCACTCTTTCACCTGAGCTACATCTCCAGCCCCAGCGTTGTCATTTTTCATTACCTGGAAACCTGTTCAGGAGATGAGGTAAAATGATGGGAAATATGCACATACCAATTTAAGTACTTAAAAAAATCTCTAAGGCTGGAGAGCTGGCTCAGCCATTAACAGCACTGACTGCTCTTCCAGAGGACCTGAGTTTGAAACCCAGCAACCACGTGGTGGCTCACAACCATCTGTTAACTCCACTTCTATTCTGGCCTCCACAGGCACCAGATATACATGAGGTGCACAGATATACTTGTATGCAAAACACTCGCACACATTTATGTTTATATATATTTATTTATACACACACACACACACACACATGCACAATACACACACACACACATATATGTGTGTGTGTATTGTGCATGTCCTAGTTGGTTTATTTTCTGTCAACTTGACATGAACTGGAAATTATCTGGGAAGAAGAACCTCAACAGGGAAAACAGCCCCCATCAGCCCCCTACAGGCCAATCTGTAGGACATTTTCTTTGATTCGGGAGGGCTCAGCCCATTTTGGGTGTATAAGAAAGCAAATTGAATAAGCCAGTAAACAGTGTTCCTCCATAGCTTCTGCTTTAGTTCCTGCCTCCAGTTTCCTCAGTGATGGATTGTTAGTTGGAAGTAGAGGCTGAAATAAACCTTTTCCTCCCCAAGTTGATTTTGGTCATAGTGTTCTATCACAGCAATAGAAAAATACTAAAATCTCTCTCTCTCTCTTTGTGTGTGTGTGTGTGTGTGTGTGTGTGTGTGTGTGTGTGTGCTCGCGAGCGCAGGTACGATTGAAATTGCTTTGCACTTTTCTATTTTTCAATTTTTAAAATAATAAATGTATTCAGATATATTTTCTTTCTTTCTTTCTTTTTTAAAAAAGACTATTTATTTAATGTATATGACTACACAACCACTGTCTTCAGACATACCAGAAGAGGGCATCGGATCCCATTACAGATGGTTGTGAGCCACCATGTGGTTGCTGGGAATTGAACTCAGGACCTCTGGAAAAGGAGCCAGTGCTCTTAACTCCTGAGCCATCTTTCAAGCCCCACCCCCCCCCCCCCCAAAAAATATTTTTTTAAATTTTGATTAAAAAAAAAAAAAAAAAAAAAAAAAAAGAAGCCAGGCATAGTAGTACACACCTCTAATCCCAGCACTTGGGAAGCAGAAGCAGGTGTGGCCTTGGTGTAGAAAGTATGTCACTGGGGGATGGGCTTTGAGGTTTCAGAAGCTCAAACCAGGCCCAGTGTCACTTTCTCTGCTGCCTGTGGATCCAGATGTATAACTCTCAGCTATTTCTCCAGAACCATGCTTGCTTGTGTGCCACCATGCTTTCCACCATGACAACAACGGACTAAACCTCTGACCTGTAAGCCAGCCCCAATTAAATGATTCCCTTTATAAGAGTTGCCATGGTCATGGTGTCTCTTCACAGCAATAGAACACTGACTAAAACAGAAGTGTATGTGTTTTATGTAACATGAGTATAGGTGTCCACGGATTATGGAAGGTATTAGGTTCCCCTGGAGCTGAAGTTATAGGCAATTGTGAGCCACTCAACATGGGTGCTGGAAATGGACCTCAGGGCCTCTGGAAAAGCAGCCCATATGTTCTTAATCACTGAGCCTTCCCTCCAGCCCCCAAGGAGTTAATATTCTAAAATGCTTTGCTTCAGAAGGGTTTATCAGGGAACAGCATTCACAATCGTGGCAGTGACACTGATACTGTCTCCTATTAAGGTATTTGAAACCTACCTTACGTAATAAGTACCTGCTCGTAACTAGCTAGTAACTAACCTAGGTGACAAGTTCAAATGGAGAAGAATAAATACCTTCCTTCCAGCACGGGTGCACGTGAGGCTTACTTCTGGCATTGTACCAAATCAGCTGCCGGCAGCCATCATAGGCACAGGAGTACTCATCGTCCCCAATGCCGTATCCTTCCTAGAGAGACAAGGGCCAGAAGGTAAGACTCTACCTAGTCTAATCTGTGGAGACCTAGTAGGTGGCATTCTAAGCTTTTATGGATAAGGGGAAAGTCTATGGTACTTGGAGGAGAAGAGAAAATTTGGCACAGAAGCTGAGTTCTAAGTAAACAGATTCTAGCTTTGCCAATAACAAGTTGCCAAGTGCTTCCTTTGTTGTAGGCATTTTCACACCTGTCAGTTCATTTAGTTCTTACTAGCACCATGAAGCTGGTATCATTCCCGAAAAAGAAAACAAACTCTTGAAGGTTAGTCAACTTCTTTGTAGACGGGCCCTAAGAAAAGCAGATTTCAGTTTGGATTTAAACGTCCAAGATCTCTAGCCTTGCCATTTCCTAGCAGCCAGGCAAATGCCTTTCCTGAATATGGTGGATTCAAGATGACCAGACCCTCAGATTTTATGAATGAACACTCAGCTCAAAACTATTTTGAGAACAGTGCGATTTGACAATTTCTTCTTTTTTTACTTGATACCTTTCAATTATTGCCCAGAATTATTAACATACAAGGGTGAATGGGAGTCAAGCACAGCTAATCCCAGCACTCAGGAGGCAGGGGCAGGTCTAGGAGGGTTCAAGGTACCTAAGACCTTGTCTTAATGAATAAAAAGGGTGAGAAAAATCTTATTTTCAGTGTTTGTCCAAAGATAAATAAACAAGGACAAGGAAAAGGCTCAGTTCGAAAAGGCATGGGTTGCCAAGTTTGACAGCCTGAGTTTGATCCCTGGGACTCGAGTGGTGAAGAGGAGAGAACCGACTCCCGCAGCTGTCCCCCAACCTCCACACGCATGTCAAGGAGCATGCAAACTACTCCTGTCTAACAAAATAAATAAATTATAATGAAAATACTTATTTTTAAAAGATTCATTTTATTTTTGTGTATATGTGTGTGGGTACCTGTAGAGGCCAGAAAGGGGCCTCAGATCCCTGCATCTGGAGCATGGCTTGTTGGTTACAAGCCATCCAACATAGGTGCTAGGAACCAAACTCCGGGCCTCTAGAAGAGCAGCAAGTGCTCTTAACAACTAACCCCACTCTCTAGCCCACACAAGAATAGTTTTTAAGGAAAGAAAAGTTAAAAATAGAAGTATGGAAGAAGAGGAGGAGGAGATAGAGGAAGTCAAACCCGTTATCTTTATGCACCAATGGTGAAGAACAGAATTAAAGGGAATGAAGTCATGGTTAAAGACAAATCTTAGTTCCTAATGGTGGTTTGTTCTATGTGATAAACGGTACAGTCAGGATATGGATTGGAGAGAGTTTTAACAAATTCTTTAACTCTAATATATTGAATTCCAAGGTGATAGCTCTGAATTAGAATTAGTCCTTCATGTGCACTATGCAGACACATTTAAAAGTTAAATATCCAGGCATGGTGGACCTTTAATCCCAGTACTCAGAAAAAAAATGTTAAGTGAACTTGACCTAATTGTTTAACAGAGAATTTCAGTAGCCTGCTACAAACAACACCTTGCTAACTCTTCCTGAAGCTGAACAAATCAGTAAATTTTCAAGTGTGAGGCCCTTGACTCAGACCTCAGTTCCAAATATTCAACCTGGAACAAAAAAACCCCCAAAACAAACACAAGCACTAAAATTTTAGTGTTGAGAAACACGCAAAGGCAAACAATTTTTCATTATCTTTACTTACTTTTTAAAAGGTGTGTGTGTGTGTATGAGAGAGGAGGGGTAGGGGAGACAGAAGGAGAGGGAGAGGGAGAGGGAGAGGGAGAGGGAGAGGGAGAGGGAGAGGGACAGGGACAGGGACAGGGAGAGGGGCAGGCAAACCACGGCTCATGGCACTCATGGAAGTCGGAGGACAATTACTTTCGGAAGCTGGTTCTCACTTTCCATCAAGTGGGTACCAGGATTAAAACCAAGCTCCTTCGGGCCTGGCAGCAAGTGCCTCTCTCTCACTGCTGAGCCATCTCGCTGGCCCCAGCTATCTTTGCTTTCTAACAACCTAAATAAATTCCTTGACAGAATATTTGAAAGTAATTCTAGAAGACTGCTAGCTATTCAGGGAGGTCAGTTCATTACCTTACAAGATCCTCCTCTGGGTGAAACTATGGCACAAGAAGAAACTCTGAGTTCAATTTTAATCACAGATCAACTTCTGTGGAGCTAAGAAGTAGAAGCCTGCCTAGCAGGAAGGAACTTTGAACTTATATCTTGGAGTAAGTTAGATGTATTTATGCCTTCTTCAACGTAAAAACATTTCCAGTAGGAGTAACATAGCTTTCATTGGCAATGCTACATTGCCAAGAGAACAGGATAGCTAGCTTGATATTCTGGCATTCTTTAATTTCCTGTTTCTTAGTCACCCATATTATAGCAATATAAGCAATTATTAAAAGTTTATTACAGCTTGTCACTAAGGGGGTAGACTGAATCCTTTCCTCATGTAGTAGAAAGTCCTTTTTCCCCCCTGATGCACAACATTCTCAAACCTTTCTATTATTTAGCATATTGGGAAGATAGTGTCCTATGCTGCAAAGGAACTGAGATTCACTAGGCTCCGACAGGTTCCTCCCATCAGAGTCCCCTCCTATCCCAGAGGGATGATTTGTGGCAGCAATGTTGGCTGCATTCTAGAGAGTAGCTCCTCCAAGCACTAGTGTTCTTACTCTCTTTTTCTCGACTCTAACATTGCCTCACAGACTATTTCCTACTATTTTAGAGTCTGGAAGCCCCCAACAGCTTCCAAGACAGTCCTTTTCTTTCTGTGACTAATAGGCTCATCTTAAGGAGGGATGCTATGACAATGTAAGGGATACGAGCTTTCCAATAGGTGCCTTTAAGTAAATCTCCTAATTTCCTTCTTTTCATGTTGAGCCAGACTCTCTCTCACTCTGTAGCCCCAGCCTTTTCAATGCTGGGAATACAGCTGTCAGGACATGGCCTCATATATTTTTCTTTAATGCCTATCTAAAAACATACAAATTATTGGAATACAATACATGTATATATTGCATTGTATTTGATTCAGGCTAAACATATCCTTAAACATCGGTAACTTATTTTTTGAAACTGTTTTGCTACCTCGCCCTGGCTAGCCTAAAATTCACTATCTAGACCAACTTTGTGTTGGACTGCCTCTGCTTCCCAAGTTCTGGGATTATAGGTATGTGTTATATATGTGATAGCATGCACTCCAGGTGCCTTTGGAGACCAGAGGAGGGCACAGGATCCATGGAGATGGAATTATAGTTGGTTGTGAGCTGCCATATGGGTGCTGGGAATCAAACCTGGGTCCTCTGGAAGAACAGCAAGTGTTCCTAACAGTTGAGCCATCTCTTCAGCACCCCCACCTTTTTGAGATCTATTTTATTAAATTATTTATGTATATACATACATGCATGCATGTATATGTTCATGTTTATGTTGGGGGGGGCTACCCACAGAGCCAGAAAAGGGTATCAGATTCCCTGGAATGGAGTTACAGGTGGTTGTGAGCTCCCTTAGTTGGGAACTGAACTTATGTTCTTTGAAAGAGCGTCAAGAGCTCTCAACCACTGAGCCACTCTCCAGACTTCATTTACTTCTTTATGATAAAAAAAAAAAAAAATCCATATAAAATTGTTTTTACTTCCAGAATTTAAAATGTACAGAACATTATAGTTTTCCTCATCTTCCTCCGCTTCTTCTTCTTCCTTCTCCTCTTCCTCTTCTTCTTCCTCCTCTTTATCCCCCCCCCCCCCCTCTCCTCTTCCTCCTCCTTTGGTTTTTATTTGAGATAGGGACTCTCTATTATGTAGCTTTGGCTGTCCCAGAAATAGCTATGTAGACCAGGATGGCCTAGAACTCACAAAGATCCATCTGCTTCTGTCCTCTGAGGGCTGGGATTAAAGGTATATGCCACAATGCCCAGTTCTTCTTTAGGTTCTCCAGTAGCACAGGTTGGCCTTGAACTGACTATGTAGTGTGGGGGATTGGTCCTAATGCTTTGTCTTAATTTGGCTCCCAAGATCACACAGGAATCTGCATGTTCAGACGCTGAGGGTCCCTGACCCCAATTGATTTTTGATTAATCAATAAAGAGCCAACGGCCAATGGCTGAGCAGGGTGAGAGGCGGGACTTTTAGAATTCTGGGGCAAGAAATGCAGAGGAGAGAAGGAATGGAATCGTGGAAACAGAGAGATCAGATTTAAAAGCTTCAGGAGAGCAAACATCCAGCAATGTAGGTGCAAAGGGAAAGCGGCTCCATGAGAGGGCTGCCCAGAAGGAAACAGGGCAGCACAATATAGATTTAGAAAGTGCTAACTCAGGAATACCAGAGAGGGGAGTGTGTACTAGCTGCGGCGGGGAGTGTGCATGCATGTGTGCGTGTGTGTTTTCATTCCTGAATCCAGAGAACTCTGGCTGGTGGCAAGAACTTTGACGTCCAAGAGCTCAGAGATGATTAACTTTTCACTGCTACAATGTAACAAGGCTAACTTTGAATTTCTGATTCGCCTTCCACTTCCAGGTCCTGATATTATAGACATGTGTTACTCTGTCTAGCACTCCACAGCTCTCCCCACAGCCCCCTTCTTTGAGTCACTATGTATCTCTGGCTGGTCTGAAATTCAATGTCTATAGACCTAGCTGGCTTCAAACTCAGAGATTCACTTGCCTCTGCCTCCCCAGAGCTAGAAATAAAGGCATGCACCATCATGCTTTTCCCTCATCTTTAAATGGAAGAGAATGTGAAAGACCTATCATATTGGATGCTCATGAGAAGACAGAAGATATTGTACAAACCAAATTATACCTTCAGTCCTTAAAATGCTCCATCAAAAAACACCACAAAACTGTACTGCAGGTGACCTAAGAACTATCCTGAAGGGTCTCATTTTAATGCTCCATATTTGAGCCCAACACTTTATCTCCTTGAGATTGAAACCCATGAAGTAGAGTTAAAACAAAGGTATTGTAAAGAGACTTCAAATATTTTGAAACAGGTGTATCCATAGAATGACTTATGCCTTAAAACTGTAGGCTGTCGCCAGGCAGTGGTGGCGCACGCCTTTAATCCCAGCACTTGGGAGGCAGAGACAGGTGGATTTCTGAGTTCGAGGCCAGCCTGGTCTACAGAGTGAGTTCCAGGACAGCCAGGGCTACACAGAGAAACCCTGTCTCGAAAAACCAAAAACCAAAAACCAAAAAACAAAAAAAAAAACCCCTGTAGGCTGTCTACACAAGTGAAAGATTAATAACTACAGAATAATACCATGGAAACAAAAGACTTACATTTGAAAGAAAGACATCCTATCTTACTCCAACATTTTTCTAATAGAAACTCAAATTAGTTCTTGAATCAGGGAAAATAACTGTCTTTTTAAAAAAAAAAAAAAAAGTCAAAATTGGGGCTAGAGAGGTGGTACAGGCTTAAGAATGCTTCTCTCTCTTGCAGAGGATCTGAGTTTGGTTTCCAGCAACCATGATGGGTGACTCACAACTGACTTTAAGCAGGAAGCCCAATCGATGTCTTCCTCTGGCCTCCAAATGAAATGTACCAGCAAGAATGTACACAAACTAACAGGCACATTCACACCCTCACCCCCCCACACACACATACAGAGAGAGAGAGAGAGAGAGAGAGAGAGAGAGAGAGAGATAGAATTTAGAGGGCAAGAGAACATTTTTTAGTCTTAATTTCATGTGCCAAATACCTGCAACTTATAGTTAGCCACAAGCTTCACTGATCATTAAAAAATAAATAAATAAAAAAGTAGCCATCCTTGTTATTAACATGACTGCTTGAAACTTCCAATAGAAAAACAGGAAGAGAAAGTGCCTCCATGTTTCCATCCTATTTTCTTTAGGTGTAAACTACTCATTTTCAAATGAAGAGACCGAATAACCCTTCCAAATTCTCATTTTTTTAGGAAGAAAGTCAAGATAGGAGTGGTACTGTTGTAAAATAGGAGTGGTACTGAATTCCCAAGATTTATTCTTTATTTCTTTTCTCAGTCCCAATTTTTCTCATTTTTGAAATTATATGTAGGGGGAAAAACATCTAAAAGGGGGTTGTAGAAATGAGATGAGATGACAGACTCAAAAGCAGGTTGGTTTTTTTTTTTTTGAGACAGGGTCTTATAATGTAGCTTAGGCTGGGAGACTTACATGTCATACCTAGCTCAAGATTATTATTGCTACTGTTACTGCTTGCTTGCTTTTGTAAGACAGGGCTTCTCTGTATATCCCCAGCTCTCCTGGAACTCACTCTGTAGACTCAGAGATCTGCCTGCCTCTGCCAGTGCTGGGATTAAAGGTATGTACTACCACATCTGGCTCAAGATTATTATTATATTTTTAAAGATTTATTTATTTACTTACTATGTATATAATGTTCTGCCTGCATGTATGCCTACATGGCAGAAGAGGGCAGCAGATCTTATTACACATGGTTATGAGCTACCATGTGGTTGCTGAGAATTGAACTCAGGGCCTCTGGAAGATCAGAAGTACTCTTAAGCTCTGAACCATCTCTTCAGCCTTCAAGATCATTTTTTTAATGTTAAAAAAATAAAAGAAATCACTTATAGGATTCTATTTGGAACAGGCAGCCAGTAGTCATATAATTGATAAATTAGTATTAGAAACTAGACAGTGGAGTTGTTCTCCAGACCTAGTAACTTCCGACTACACAGTAGTTAAAAACAATCTCTGGCTTTCAAACATTACAGGTTCTCAAAGAAAATCACCAGCAGATTGGAGTCCACATAAGCAAGAGTTCAGACCTGCCCCGCCTTGCCCATTAGCCCTCTTCTTACAACTATTCTCTTTCTAGTCTAGGAGTTTTAAAAAATATTCCTGGACAAAGCTGAATTGATTTCAAATAGCTTCCTCCCCCCATCCCCCAGACTTAATTCACTCTGTTTTTCTGGTATAAAAACCCTACGTGGTAGCCAAAGCTGAAGACTGGGTTTTCACAAGATAGTCAGTGAATTCCTGATAGAGACATGGTAAACAAACCTTTCCAGAGGTCTTGGAGAGGGCATCAAAGGTGGCCTTGGCACAGGAACAGAGATGATGTCAGTGCCTCTGCCCCAATGAGACATATCAGTACTGAGCCACAGTGGCCTATCACCTTTCACGGGATGATGTGGAGCTTGCCAATTTTGTTCCCACAGTAGTAGCCTCTCCACACGGGGATGACAGAATGCTTAGCTAAGATAATGGCTCCTCAGATAGCAGTGACTACCTGCTTAAAGCACTTAATGCCAAGAGCCACATGGCCAGTGTAGCTTTCAACAGCAACAAAAGCCTTGAACCTGGTCTGCTGTCCAGCCCAAGTCTGCTTCTGCATTGGCAAGATCTTTAGACCCTTATCCTTTAGGGATGCACCCAGGAAAAGTCAGATTCCTTAATGGGCAGGGAGAACAGGTATAAATCTAGGGACTAAACATTCACATTCTTGACAAGGCCCAACCTGCTGATGGGGATTCACTCCTTGTCTTTAGTTTGTCAAAAGCCCTGTGTTATCAACCATGACTCAACCTCAGTTGCCAAATCCTTTGAGGAAGCTGGCTAGGCCTCCCAAGGACTGAGGACCCTTCCTGCTGCACCAGCATCACTGCCATCTGATGTTTCCTCAAGTGAAGCTCAAATATTTTATAATTTGACCAACAGAAGAAGGCCAATTAGTTTAGGTGTTGAAAGATATGTCTGGACAGGTGTGGTGATACAGGCCTATAATCCCTGTACTTGTGAGACTGGAGGAGGAGGAACACCATGAGGTTTGGGTCATATAATGATCTAGGTTAGTAAAATGTTATCTCCAAAAAGGAAACTATCCATCTGAAGGAAGGACCTGTCACACTCCCACACTCAGTGGTGTCCCAGACTTCCCTTTACTTCAGCACTTAATATAACAAAAGATAAATATTGAAAGTAAATGTGCCTATTAGTTACAAGGTAAAAGTCAAATGAGAAAAGTGAGTCAATAGTTAATATTATGGAAAGAGAATTTGTACAAGGCTCCTTTTTAAAAGATGATTTTAAATTTTTATTTATATGTCCATTAGTGTGTATGCATGCCACATGTGTGTGGAGCCCACTGAGGCAAGAAAGGGTTGCTGGATCTCTTGGAGCTGAAGTTACAAGTGATTGTTAGCAGATTTATGTGGATAGTAGGAAGCAAATTCACGTCCTCTGGTATAGTGTGAAATATTAAAATGGCACCATCCCACGCTATTGCTGGCCACTGTCCGGCCCCAGCGGTCTTGACGCCTCCATGGCTAGTGACCGCCCATCTCTCGGTTCTCTTGCTGTGGATTCACTCCAGTCTCCCGAATTCAGGAAGCACTCTTAACTGCTGAGTAATCTTTCTGGCCCCTTACAAGGTTTCCAAAGCTTAATCTCAAGGTAAAAATCATCTGTTGCCAGCCTGATGGTGGCAGTGTACACCTAATCCCTGCACTCAGAAGGCAGAGGCAGGTGGATCTCTGAATTCGAAGCCAGCCTAATCTATAGCTTGAGTTCCAGGATAGTCAGGGCTATACTGAGAAAACCTGTCTCAAAAAACAAACAAAACAAGAAAAAGGAAAAACCAACCAACCAAACAAAAAAACCATCTGTTGTCACAATGTTATAACTGAGTCCTAGATATGTTCGGGACCACAGGAGAGCCATAAAGACAAACCTCTAGGTAGGAAATTAAGATGAACCTAAAAATTCAAGGGAAAAACCCAGAGGCTGAGGGCATTTCCACTTGTTTCCCATTTTAAACGGTACAGTGAGTCACTGTTAGGAACCTGGCACCACCTAGTTACTGAGCAAACCTATTTGAAATATAAGCACACCCGACTGAGCATCTCTAGCTCATCCACCAGAAACAAGATGCTGCTGCTTCCTTGGAATGACCCCAGGTACTTACGTGGTTCAGAAACTTGCTGTCTCGAGTAGCCCAGCCAATCTGCATGACACCAGAAGTGACCACTGTTACTTCGTAGTACCACACACCAGTGTCCACACAAAAAGTGCAGCGTACACTCTCAAAGGAGGAGGCATCACAGCGAGCCTGGGCAGAACCAAGGAGTACAAATCAATCCATCAGTGCCTGAAGACCACCAAGTAACTGGCATAGGGAAGGATGGAGTTTTCCTTATTTAAGCTCCTGGTGGGATACCACTGTCCATCTTCAGTGATTTATAAAAGCATAAAACTGAGTGAAACAACCCTATTATTATTTCAGTATAGAATTTCATGATGGGTATAACTGTAAGTAGTCAAAGCTCCTGGCTTTGTTTTTCAGTTCTTAAGACAGCTTGCTTTGAGTTCAGAATGTTTACAAACATTGCCTTCATCAGATAAGGATGGAAAAGGGTAAAGACAGGGTACCTACATATAATTATTTGGCAACCTTTGTTCAAACTGTACTTCAATCCTGAAACGCTAAGACCTGTGGCACTTTCCTATATGTGCACCTATATATTTCCACCAACCTGCATAATAAAGTTGTCAATATTCAACATGAGAAAGGTCTAGTACAGTTGGCCATATAGGCATTTACAAAAGGAGTGGTTTCTTTGGGAAACACTTATCATTGTACTTTTAGTTAAATAAAATGGCAAAGATTAAAAACAGATATAGAGCTAGAGAGCTGTCTCAGCAGTCAAGAGCACTGGCTACTTTCCCAAAGGACATGGGTTTGATTCCTAGCACCAACATGGTGGCTCACAAACTCCTGTAACTCTAGATCCAGGGGATCTGATGTCTTCCTCCGGCCTCCTCAGGCACCAGGCAAGCAAATGGTACATAGACATACATGCAGTCAGAACATCCATATACATAAGATTTTAAAGGTTTAAAAACAGATATACTTAGCTAGGTCTGTAACTCGGTAGTAGAACATTTATTTAGTAATAGTGAGCATTACTAACCAACAATCCAGACATAAGTAAATCAGCCAACAAGCACTGAAGTGCTCCAGCAGAAGCAGTAACATGTGAGGGGAAGAGTGGATAATGTCTGGAAGCATTCTCTATTCCTACAACTTTTACCTCTAATCAGTCTTCGGGTATAAGAAACGTTTCTGCCTATTCCGTTAGACATTGCTTTTGTTCTGTGAAAAGTGGGAACAAAGTAATTTTAGCCCTCAGAAGTTCTGTGAAAGCTTTACCTCCAAGCCATGAGGTGAGATCTTCAAGTACTCGCTGACATCATTGCTGTTCAGCATGGCCCTAATGTTATTCAAGTCCACTTTCTCGTAGGTTAGTTGTCTACCTTCTTTTAAAACTGCAAAAGAAAAAGTGGTCGTGTTTCTTAGGGCAGGCAGTAATGGTTTGGACAAAGGGAAAAATCTACTGTCATCTCTAGCTGCCATACTTGTTAAGGAAGTAAAAACTGGTAGGGCCTAGCATCTGAGCTTTGCTGTTACATGGACTAAGCAAATGCCAAAAAAAGGGCAGCACTTTGAGTGCAGTGTTTCTAGTCCCTGTATCTATTATAGTTTGTAAAGCAAAATCCAAATTACAGGTCTCATTTTGTAGCCCTGACTGGCCTACAACTTGCCATGTAGACCAGGCCATTCTTGAACTGACAGAACCCGCCTCCATCTCCCAGTACTGGATTTAAAGTGTGAACCACCATACCCTGACCATTAGTGGGTTTTGTTTTTTAAGCCAGGATCGAATGTAGTTTGGTTTAAACTCACTATGTAGCTGGGATGACCTTGAACTCCTATCTCTTGCCTTTGCCTCTCAAACGCTAAAATTATAGCTATGTGTTATCATGCCTAGCTTCCAAATTGCATGTACTAAAAATTACTCTTTAGCCAGCACTTTATAGGCTGAATCCCATGTTAGGGCAAGAATTAGACATCATGTGTTCAACTGCATTAGCACAGCACTAACAATGGAGATAGGCAATGTGGTTTATACTCTGAGAAAGAGAAAAAGCTAAAAATAACTGCCACAGTCTAAGTAAGAAACAATTTGGGTTTAAAGACCATTTGAGGAAAAGAAGAGAGACAAAGAAAGTAAATGGGCTGAGAATACAAGCCAGTGGTAGAATGTTTCCTAGCATGAGCAAGGTTCTAGACTCCCTAGCACTGAAAATTAAATTAAACAAAACAAAAAGAGGTATTCTGTTCTTTTTATTTCCTTGCCTCCTTGATTAGGTTATTTCTTCTTTCTTCTGCCACTGAGACCTCTGAAACTCTGAACCAGAATAAGTCATTCCTCCCATTAGGTTGTTTATGTCAGACACTTTGTAACATGACAGTAAAAATACCACATAGACACACATAAAAAGAAAAGACAGAGAAGAAAGTACAAGTATGAACAGGACCAGAGTTGGAGCCAACAGAACCTAGTTGGAGGGCAGTAGGTAAGGAAAGTGTGTGTTAGAAAGTTCTTAGACAGAGCTATAGACTTAAAGGTCTGTGAACCAGAGAATGCTGAAATTAGAAGCATTCCAGTTAACTCTCATCTGAAAGGTCCCTAGGATACTTCCTATTAGGTATAGAGAAGCTTGTGAAGAAGTTTATTATTCTACTGAAGTCGGGGATTTGGAAATGTAAACAGATTTTGGCTGGTGAGATGGCTCGGCAGGTAAGGGCACTTGTCTGATGACCTGGAACCTGCATGGTGGAAAAAGAGAACCGACTCCTGAAATTTGTTCTCTAAGCTCTACATACATGCACACCCATCCCCCAGCTCAACATAAATAAAATAATTATGTACAGAAGTAGAAACCATTTTCATAAGGACAACCACCACTTACAGAGATTGTCTAAGCTCCACTGGGCACAGAAGCCAACTTGACGTTTCAGATAATCGGGATCATCAGCCCACAGCTCCAATGTGACCAGTCGATCACTAATACTGGATTCAGAGATAGTCAATTTATTTTCACCTGTTTAGAAAGATGAAATATTTAAATAACAATGAAAGAGGAGGATGAGGATGAAGATGTGCAGTAGATTAGTGATGGTAAGGAATGAGGGAGACAACAGAGAATTTGGGGACTAAATTTCTACCAATGCTTCCTTCTAGGGATAATAGAACCAAAGAACTGTAGCTACTTTCTGGCAATCTCAAGGCTATTTTTAAAAGATTTATTTTTTATTATTATTTTGTTTTGCTTTGGAGACACAGTCTCTCTATGTAGCTCTGGCTGTCCTGAAACTCACTATATAGACCAGGCTGGCCTCAAACTTAGAGAACCACTTGCCTTTGCATCCTAAGTTCTGGGATTAAAGGCATACACCATAACATCCAGCTTAAGATTTTTTATTTATGTATATGCATGTAAGTCTATGTATGTGTATGCCGTGTGTGTCTGAGTGTCTGGAGGGGCCAGAAGAGGGTGTCAGACCCCTGGGGCTAGAGTTACAGGTTGTGAGATGCTCGACAATGTTGGTGCTGGGAACCAAACTCTGGTCTCTAGAAGAGCATCAAGTGTTTTTAATCATCTCTCTAAACTCATCACATCTCTCCATTATGTTTTAAAATTTTGTGTGCATGTGGTTTATGTCCATGTTTATGCCTGTGTGAATATATGCATTCATGTGAGACATGCACGGAAGCCAGAAGAGGGCGCTGTGTGTCCGCATCTATCTCCCTCCACACTTCCTTTGGTAGGAGCACTCCTTGAACTGGGGGCTGGCATTTAGTTGACTGGGCCGGAAGCCAACCAGCCTGAGCAATCCTCTTGTCTTTGTCTGCCTCAGATCTGAGGTTACAGGTATGCATGGGATGCCTGGCTTCTTACTAAATGCTGGGATCCAAACTCAGGTCTTCATGATTGCATAGCAAGTGCTCCTAACTGCTAAGCCTTCTCTCCAACCCCCATCACTAAAGTTTTAGTTATGAAAGTAATGATAATCACCATGCTTGGAATCTTAGCTGAGAATAATCTTTGGTTTTGTTCTTGATATACTTTGCTGGTCTTAAAACCAGAATGTGTGTACATTTGATGGAGTTCAAAGTGCATGCTCACTTTTTTATAACCAACAAAGATCATTAGTGCAAGAAGTCACTATACCTACTTGTCTGGGCAAACTTTTCCAGTGCAATCAGTGCAAAAAGCATGACTGTGGGGTGGGACTGTAACTTCTGAAAGACAACAAAAGATAAAAACAAAAGTTACCCACTGCAGAGGCAGTAAGTATCAATTTCGTGTTCTACTTAATGCATGGCAGTCTATATATTTGGAACAGCAAGAAAGTCACCCTTATTCAACCTCTCAGTTGGCCACTGGCTAATGGAGAATCAAGATAAGAGTCTCTAAATCAATTTTTTAAAAGTCATTAATTTGTAGATATGGATATTTCAGCAGTGTCTCATTGTATTAGGGCTTTGTTAACTAAAATACCATTAGTGCTTACATTCATTAAAACAAGTCAAAAACAAAACTAGAATTTTATCTAAAAAATGACTCTTAGAACCCTCAAAAAAAAAATAATAGCAGCTCCAGATTTATAAATAATGACATTATCAATGAACATCTTAGTTTTTGTTTGTTTGGATTTTTGAGACAAGGTCTATTGTGTAGCTCTGGTTGTCCTGGGACTTGTTATGTAGAGCAAGCTGGCCTGAAACTCAGAGATCCACCTGCCTCTGCCTCCCATAGGTGCCGCCATGACCAGCAACATCTGAGTTTTAATCTAGTTCCTGCAGGAAATTCTATAGGAGCTCGTGATGACAGGAGAGTGACAAGTGCTCTTAACTTATATTTGAGTTTACAGCATATGAGTTCCCCCTTAAAGAAAGGCCTGTTTATGTTTAGTATCTTATCTTCTCACATTCTTGCTTTCTTCTAGCTATGTCGGGAGCCTCCAGAGTGTTCTGGAACCCCAGTGTATTCCCATGCATTTCTGTGGTGCCTGCCTAAGTTCAGCAAAGCTCATATAATCACTGTCCTCCCTGCTTTAATGCCTCGTCAGCATCTTTATCCTCACCTCATCCTTAAGCTTCCTGCCTGCTTTTCCAGCCTCAAACCTTTCTACCTGGAGATCCCTGTTCATGTCCTCTTATTTGTGAACACTGCCTTCTCTGATCAGATAACTGTTACTAGGCTTCTATCTATGCTGCTTTGGCCAAGAAACTCACTATGAGTTCCTAATTTTAGCCTTGTGTCATAAGCTTGCTAAGTAAAGCCCCACCTTCATCAGGAAGTCCGTCTTTCATGATTACCACAGGCCCCTGGTCACCCACCCCACCCCACCCCTTCTCATATAGCACTCATCCTGGAGGAAGTCATTTTGCTCTTGATCAAATCCTGTCATAAGTAGAAGTTAACTGTTGTCTGAATGGTTCTATTCCTTTAGCCTATAGCGAGCTCTGTGACAGGAAATGACTGTCCTACCACTCTGCATCTACTAGTGCTCACTCAGAACATTGTAAGAGTTATTTTAAGTACATATTGTATAGGCTAATTTATTTGTAAATAAACTAGACAAATTAAGTCTTTTAGACTAAATGGTGTTTTGTTTTGTTTATTTTTCATTTTGGAGTTTTTGTTTGTTTGTTTGGTTGGTTTTTTCAAGACAGGATTTTTCTGTGTAGCTCTGGCTATCCAAGAACTCACTCTGGAGTTCTAGGTTGTATAGACCAAGCTGGTCTCGAACTCAGAGATCCATTAGCTTCTGCTTTCTAAGTGCTGGAACTAAAGATGTGTGTCACTACCACACAGCTTAGACTAGAGTTTTTAAAAAGTCCAATTCCTACGAGGCTTGCAAAACAAAAACAAAAACAAAAACAAAAAACAAAAAAAACAAAAAAACAACCCAAACCAAACCAAACCAACAAACAAAACACCCTTGAAAACACAGGCTAGTCAAAACGCAGTCAAGTGCTGTGAGTAATAGAAGACAGCTTCAACAAACCACAGACTTCATGGGTGATACATCAAACAGTCTATCAACGACAGTGTTGTGGTAGCAGGAAAGGGAAAGGTGGGAGTACAAATTCATACACTAGGAACCTGGCCTGCCGTTGGAATGTTGTAATTTGGATTCCACTGTGTGTGTGTGTGGCACACTCTCACATGAGAGTGCATGCTGGGGTGTTCTCCATTATTATTTGGTAGACTGTAAGGATACCCAAAAAGTCCAAAAGTCCTAGCAGTTATCTTATTTCTAAATTTAAAACTAGAGCAACTCATAAATTCCCCCCCCCCCATGTGTGGGTGTGTATACATGTGTGTGTGTCTTCTTTCTGTCTGTAAACATAGGAGGTGTTAAATAAACACCCAGGAAACACCTGTACATGAAGTTTAAAACTGATCCCATCTTCTGCACCAGGGACTATGCTAGTAACTTGAGAATAACATACAATTCTATATGATTGAGAATAATCAGCTTTGAAGTCTTACTTACCAGACACTGTAGCAAATATTCCAGTATTCCTGGGCTAAGTAAACCTATGCTTGCAGGACCTAAACAAACACAGCAAACATCGCAAACACGATTAAAACTGTCATGCTATTTTCAATCGGTAACTAATGACAACCAAACTGTTTTGCTTGAGTTCCACTCTCTGACACACATGACCCAGGCCTCCTCTCTTGTAGTTGGCAGTTGTTCCTACTAACACCATCTCTTCACAGCCTAGCAACTGAGTCCATCATAAAGAGACTAGCTAGGTCAGGCTCCTGGGGACCAGCACCCACGAGTTCAGAGTTTGAATCCAGTATTCTTTCACTTTATATAAAGTAACTGGCTGAGATATTCTCATGTAATTTGCTGTTAATATTCCTAAAGTGGATAATATTCATTACTAGAAATGCATATAATAATTATTTGTTATTCTAAATTTAGCCCTGTCTTTTAAGCAAATCAATATAACAAATTTATCTTAAATTTCTCTAAAAAAAAAAATCACAAAGCTATTTAGATTGCATTTAATTGAATCTTTTGAGTAATTTTCTTCCTTTTAGTCCATTTCTGTTCATTCCTTTTTTGTTTTGAAAAATGGTCTCCCACAGTTCTGGTTGGCCTCTAACATACTTACTATGCAAGGGGGCAAGCCTTGAACTCTTAACCCTCTTGTCTTAAAGTGCTGTGGTTATAGGCGTGTGCCACCATATTCAGCTTCTTTCTTCTCTCTCTCTCTCTCTCTCTCATAACAGGTTTGGTCAATGGTCTGCGATGCAGATGTCTCAATGTCAAACAAGTAAGTAAGCATGTGCTAGGGTTACCTGCTAGTTTCTCGGCCAAACAGCCCAGGACTGCAGATGTATTCCTATGTTTGGCAGGGTGGCCTGAGTCCTGGCATGCTACCTCTCCATTTAAATTGAGAATTTCCGTCAATTTCTGGAGTGCATCCTATAAAAAAGTTGCAAATAGATTTGATGAATATAATCTCTGCCGGTTATTTTCCCAGGAGAATTCCTGAAAACAAAACTAAAAAAGGTATTCAATGAGCTTAGAATGATCCCATAAAATTATAAAATTATTTCATTAATAATGATACCATTATTAATGAGAAATGTCTGACTAACCTTAAGTTTTCTCAATGCCAGATTCCATTTCATCCAAAATGTACCAGTTATAGCCAATACATAATTCATACTTTTGTTTTTTTGAGATAGTGTCTTGGTATATACAGCCACACATGTAACCATATATACCAAGGCTATCCTGGAACTCACTATGTAGCCCAGGTTGGCCTTGAACTTGTGACAATACTCCTGTCTCAGCCTCCAGAGTGCTAAGATTACAGGTATATAACATCAAGTTCATCTTAATACATTCATTCATACACACACACACACACACACACACACACACACACACTTGAATCATTAACCAGACTAAACTCATTCAAATTTCAAAGATTAAGCACAGTAACTTGGTCATGGTAGAATATACCTAATTCTAGACTCAGGAGGCTGAGGCATGAAGATTGTAAGTCAAGGCTAAACTGGGTTACACAAGGCTATGTTACACAGCAAAACCCTGTCTCAAAAAGAAACCATACAACAGGACCCTGACTTAAAACAACAAACCCTAAAAGATAAACCAAAATATACTATGACCTAATGGTGTTGAAATAAAAAGTTACTTTCCCCCCCCCAAGTCAAGGGCTCAGTCTAGCCCAGGCTGGCATACAGTCCAGGCTGGTCCTGTGCTTCACATTAGCTTTCTAAATGCTGGGATTGCAGGCATAAGCCACTATACCCATCTATACCCATTTTAAGACAGGGTTCCGTGTAGCCTAGGCTGCCTTAAACTTTTTATGTAACCAAAGCACCAAGGCTTGCTATAGACTCCTGGTATTCCTGCTTCTACCTGCTGAGTGCTGGGATTATTGGCATGTACTACCATGCTTGGCTTACCAGAAGCTGTATCAAGCAACCCACCAATTTTTGAGGCAAATCAAAGATGAAAACCACTTTCTTTTAATGCCCAAGCTGATAATGAATAGGTTAAAGATATTTCTCAATGTTCATGTTTTTCTATTATACAGTATCTGAAACTTCAACATACAAGTAAAAGGTATCAGAATCCACATTTTAAAAAGTATCTATGGGCGCGATAACCCATGCTTTTAATCCCAGCACTCAGATTTCTATGAGTTTGAGGCCAGCCTGGTCTACAAAGTAAATTACACGACTGTGAAGGCTACATAATGAGACCGTGTCTAAAGCAAAGCAAAGCAAAGTGTGTGCATGGAAGCAGCCTGCCTGATGAGGGTGGAGGGCAAAGCAATGGAAGTTTAGCATCTGTGTCCTAGTTAGAGAATAAGCTAGGCTATGCAAACTTTACGTGCTTGAGTGAGCCTCCAGGCTTTCAGCACAGCACTTTTCCTCCTAACAGAAAAATCTCTGTTATAAGGGATTAAATCAGCTCATTTTCTAGTTTTCAAGTGAAGACTGTCCTTGCAAATACAAATGTTTCTACTTTAGATCTATTGATAGAGGATATAACATTTCATTAGTAATAAAAATGTTCATGATACTACTCAATAAAGCAGATCTCAGGTACATAGAGCACGTGAAATGCTTCCGGAATTATTCGTCCTGGGCACAGATGACATTCACAACAGTTCCATAAGATCAGTTTAACTTACTTTAGTGGGCAATGGACATTCGTCTAGTAACAAGGTTATAACAGCTGGTCCCAATGGATCTTCCAATGGAATAACTCTAATTAAAGACTGGACAACATCCAACCATCCTTCATCTAAGGGTAAACCAAGAAGATTATGTAATGGAATCACTACTTTGGAAATATGAAAACATACAAAAGGACGTAACAAACACCTCTGGCCTTTAAGCCGTGGCTTTAAGAAACTAGAGGGTGACACAGGTATAGTCATAAAGCTCTAGTCATCATGATGGAGTCAAAACTCTGTTACAGGTATCTGCTGACTCAAGGGCATCTTAATTTGGAGAAAATTTAAGCTATGGCCTTGATTCTCAGATTATGATTAAAATAGTTTTAAACATCTCATTTGTCATATAGGACTTAAGGAAAGTCAGCACTTGGCTCTATTTTAGAAGGATACATATGTAAGATGCTGAAGGACAAACAATTATCCTCCCCATTCAAGGACAAGTACAGTCAAAAGACCCATTAATAAAATAAATTTTCTTATCTCCTAATTTCAAACGAGATACAACCATCACTGAGACATGCGGTTCAATATTGAGGATGTGCTATATGGTACCTATTAACACTTTTACAGAAAATTTCCATACAGCCAGGACCTTTTCTATGTTACATATGGGCATTTTTGAGATCTTTTATCTTTAAAAGGGTGGCCATACACCTTTCATTGTTATTAATTCATCAGGAAGTACTAAGAATAAAAAAAATTAAAATACCTGTTTCTGCCATTTCATGTAATGTAATCATTGAATAAGGAGGTTCCTGATCACTGAAAAACAAACATTCAAGACATTAAACTTAGGTAAATGGTAATTCCAAATAAAAGCCAAACTGGAAGTATGGAGCAGAAGAAGACAGAAGAAATCAATGTGAGTGAATGTTAAAGAAAGAGATGGAAGAGACCATAGCTACAACTGTCAGGACATATGCCCTACGTGCTCTTTCCAGTAACTGGGATGGCTCCCAAGCAAAATGAGCAGATAGGGACATACACGACCCACTCTGTGTCCTGAGGTGAAAGTACAGGACTAGAGTTCTCAGCTTTATTTCTCAAGGCCCAGTGCCACCTGACATGTACACTTACCTGAAAGAGGTGGTAGGAGGGGATGGCAATTCCGCTGAGGACTTAGGGAATCAAGCGCCTACAAATACACTGCACTTAGAAGACTTATTCTGAAAAAATATAACTATTTGTTTAAACTTCATAAAATGGTAACAGAAGAATACAAAAATGTAGCAAAGGGAATTATTTAATAACTCCTCTAAAGAGCAATTAAATGTGTTAATGGGTTTTCATGCTGTCACCCAGAATTCTGTTCCAGGGGAGCTTCACTGCTGCTGTCCATCCACCAAACAGAAGTATTTCAAATTGCTTAAGAACTCACTTTTTGTTTCTAAGTTATGGATTTCTGTTTCCTTTCTGTACGGGCAAGTGTGCGAGCATGTGTGTGTGTATGTATGTGGAGGTAAAGGTCAATGTGTTCCTCTGTCACTCTTCACCTAAATTTTTGAGGCACTGTCTTTCACTGAACATGGAGCCCACCACTGCAGCTCTACTGGATGGCCAGTAAACACTCTGGGAGTCCCCCAGTGCTAGAAATATAGATGCACCTGCTTTTACATGGGTGCAGGGGGTTCAGAACTCAAGTTTCTCAGCTTGACAGGCAATGGTCCTCATGCTGTGCAGCGAGCAGTTTATCCACTAAGCCCCAGATTTCTGTTTCCTACTATGGAAAAAAACAAGCAAACAAACAAACAAACATAAAACTATTGTTTTACTTCATTTAATCCTTGGAATAACTTTGAAGTACTATGTTCACTTCAGATGCTCATTAGGTGCTTATTGCTTGGCATACTCCCGTGTCTATTCATAAAATGAGTTAATTATTACTTACAGGATATTCAGGACCAATGAGATTGCTCAGAGGGTAAAGGTGTCTGCTGAGCAAACCCGATGACCGAAGTTCCACCCTTAGACCTAACAGCAGAAGGAGACTCCCAAAGTTATTCTCTGACTTCTACATGTACATCATGTTCCAGGAGCACCCATATCCACCTCTCTCTCTCTCTCTCTCTCTCTCTCTCTCTCTCTCTCTCTCACACACACACACACACACACACACACACACACACACACACACGGACACACGGACACACATACATGTTTTAGGTGGAGCATGGTAGCATATGCCTGTAATCTCAATACTCAGGAGGCTGAAACAGAAAAATCCTGAGTTAAAGGCCAGCCTAGGTTACAAATAGAGACAGAAGCTCCTGTCTCAAAAGATTAAAAAAAAGAGAGAGAAAAAGGAAGAAAAAAAGTTTAAAAACAATATAACTATTATATACATTCCCAAAGAATAATATGTCAATAATAAAGTCAAATATGCATATACCTAACACCCTTAGAGAAACTTTTGCATATATCTATACATCAGTTCACATTCTTGCTATTTATCATAGGCTATTTGCAATAAGAAAAATTCTGAATTTCTTAAGTAACTATTACCATATGAAAATATGACAAAACATGGTATTTTCAAGACTTTTAAGCATACAAAGCAATATTCTGTAGCAGCCAGAAGCAGTTATAGATTTATATATGGCCTCAAACATAATATTGAAAGAAAAATATTTAAAAGGTTTGTATAATTATGTACATTAAAAATTCACCGCCAAGCCTTTTTCTATAGATAATCTATCAATACAGATGCAAGGAAATGTAAGCTTGAAACTGGAACACTAGAATTATTGATTACCTGCTGATATGGTGGGTGATGCAGAAAATAAAACTGAGGAAGAGAAGAAAAATAATGGAATGCAACAGAGACAGCAAACAACAAGGAAGAGTACTGTAATTCTACGAGGAGGTACACAACGATTACAAAGACAGCCCTGTGCTCAAGGAAGATGAATGCCCCAAGAAGCAGAAACAGAACAGACATTTCTGATGGCAGCTGGAAAGTAAGCCAGAGGATTACTGAGCTGTTGGGAACTGGATGGAGGACTGGGGATGCTCAGCTAGGTAATAGGACAAAAAAGCTTCATCTACAGGAGTGTGAGGAACTTGCACAAACTACATCTGGGGAACAGATCCCTCTCCAAAAAAAAAAAAAAAAAAAAAAAAGGAGTTAAGAAAGTTAGATGACAGGAGCAAGAGAGATGGCTCATCTGTTAAGAGGCTGCTCCTATAGAGGACTGGAGTTCAATTCCCAGGACCCACATGGCAGCTCACAACTGCTGTAACTCCAGTTTCAAGGGATCCATCAGACCAGACATGGACGTGGTACACACTCTGTGCATGCAGGAAAAATACCCATTCAAATAAAACAAAATAAATATTTATGTATGCGAGTACACTGTCACTCTTCAGACACACCAGAAGAGGGCATCAGATCCCATTACAGATGGTTGTGAGCCACCATGTGGTTGCTGGGAATTGAACTCAGGATCTCTGGAAGAACAGTCAGTGCTCTTAACCACTGAGCCATCTCTCCAGCCCAAAATAAATATTTAAAAGAAAGAAAGATGACAATACAAGTGGGATAAATAAAGTATAAGTCTCCAGTGACCTATTTAAAAATTGGCAAAACCAAAACTTATGCTTCAGGCCTTAGCTATTTACAGAGTTTCAATAAGGTTTACTTGGAGACTGGGGGAGCATGCTAGCCCCTTTGAGTATGCATGCATAAAGGCATATAATAAAAGTGAGGAAAAACTCAGAAGGAATCTGCAGCAGTATGATGGATGGCATATGCAGTTTAAGTGAGCAGTTTAAGAGGCTGAAGCTGGAAGACCTCAGACTGTGGCCAGCCTGTCCTACACAGTGAGACACTGTCTCAGAAAAGAGAGGCAAAAGAGGAGTCTGAAAAAAAAAATCCAAACTAGTATTGAGGTCACTAACAATCTGAGTCACTACTCAAAACATGCAAATAAGAGAACTTTAAAATAAATATATTTGCAGGAACACCTATAAGAAGGACGTGAGCTAGGTGATGGTGGCAGTGCATATCTTTAATCCTAGCATTTGGGAGGTAGAGGTAGGCAGGTCTCTGAGTTCGAGGCCAGCCTGATCTACAGAAAGAGTTCCAAGACAGCCAGGGCTACACAGAGAAACCCTGACTCGAACAAACAAGACAAAACAAAACAAAACGACATGAAAACAAAAGAGTCAAACAAAAAACAAGCAGCAAACATGAAAAAAAGAAAAAACCAACAAACAAAAGAATCCAAATATGCCATAAAGAGAAACTGAATGAATGAGATGAGAACACTGGAAGACTCCTGAGGTTTTCCATGCTTGTCCTCTGGCATTCAGTAGGGTGAGGCAGAAGGTCAGCTTAACCTATACAGCCAAGACTCTTCTCTCAAAAAGGGAGCAGGGAGCAGATCACATAGGGAAAAATACTGAAGGATTCCAATACCAAATACTGAATACCAAAAATATTTAAAAAAATGGCCGAGAAATTTTCAGAACTAAAGAACAAAATACAAAGGATTAAAATTAGACAGCCACAACAACAAGAAAGCTGGCTATAAAGGCATGCTGCAATTAGGCAATTTATTTCAAAATGAGGTTGCAGAGAACTAGAAACCAAGCAGCATAAAAACCTCTTCCACAGTACCTCTCTGCTATAGCACTAGGGGCCTGCTGCCTTCTCCCATCAGTTGTGCTCCTTCTAGAGTAAGCAATCAAGAGAAGACAATGAGAAGACTATTTGGTAACTACCACATTTGCATCTGTAACAGATTTAGATGTGTTCTTGCTACATCCTTTGTCCAGTCCTTCATAGTCCTTCATCTTAACAATCTCAAGAACTTTCTAAGTTATAAATTATCCTTTAGTATCTTCTAAAATCAAGCCACATAACTGGGGAGAGAGCTCTGTGGTTAAAGCAGAAGTGTGGGGACCTGAATTTGACTCCCCAGAATCCACATAAAAGTCTGGTGCAATAATGCAAGTCTGCAATCCTACAGTTTCTACAGTAAGATGAGAGGCAGAGAGAGAAGTCCTTGAGTCTGCAGGTCTGGTGCTGGCAGTGAGAACAAAAAAAGAGACAGGTCTTGAACAAGGTAGGAGGTGAGGACAAACAGCTAGGGTTGTCCTCTGACCACCTCACCCATATCTGTAGTAAGTATATGCCTGCACTCACACACATGACTTCATGTGCACACACACACATACATTCACACATCATACAATAATAGAAAAAGAATAATAAAATATAATAAAATTAAAAGCTGGGTCACCCCCAAAATACCAGCTCCTCTAGAGGCTAAGACAAATGCATTGCAAGTTCAGGGTCCGCGTGGGCTACATACTAAGGTCAAGGTCAGCAGGGGTAACTTAACATTAACAAATACAAAAAGTAGTGGCGATTAGTTCAATGGTAGGGCACTTGCCTAGTATCCACAGGCCCTAAGCCTCTGGAGTGAGACAAAAAGAAAGTTACATGTCCATGTTTATGAACTGTCTGAATTGTTTTGAAATCTTTACAATATATACATATGTTTTATTTTTCGAATTATCATTCCATGGAGACAGGTTTAAGTAAAAGTTACTTAAGCATACAGCTCTTGACTCCTCCTACCTCCATCTGGTTTCTCTGTGCAGCCCCGGCTGTCCTGGAGCTCACTCTGTAGACCAAGCTGGCCTCAAATTCACAGAGAACCGCCTGCCTCTGCCTCCTGAGTGCTCGGATTAAAGGCGTACAACACCACTGCCCAGTGCCCTTGTGTGAATCATAAGCTTAATTAACAAGGACGCTTAATGTTTGCTTGGAACGTGGAACTTTCTACTTTGCTTTTATATCCTTAGACACTTGCCTTTAAAACACAGCAAAATCTACTCTGCACCTATTTTTTCAATGTGCTTAATTAATGTTGTAGCTTACTTCCTTATTTGGAAAGGATAATTTTCCATTATAATTCTGTGAAGGATATATTTATATCATTATATTCTATGAAGGATAACTTTTAAAAGATTCTTCTTTTGTATGTGTGTTACTGGAGGTTGGACCTGGAAAAGCGCTACACAGGTATTAGGCAAGTACTCTAGCCACTAGGAAATATCACTAACCCCTAAAATTATTATTCTTGGAGACCAACAAATACTTCAGTATTGTGCAGAAGAGGCTAATATAGCTCTAAGGCTTTGTTTGTATATCTTAGGTATACAGGAGTTCTTTTCTTACCAGTTTTAAAGAACTAAACAAAACTGTGCCTTTATTAATATGAATATTAAAACCTATAAATTTTCTAACAGGGCATAAAGTAAAAAGAACTTAACTTTATAAAATGACTGCTATGTATTGAACATTCCTCTTTCTTTCTTTCTTTTTTTTTACATTAAGTACCATACTAGACCAAATACAAATTATACAAGACAAAAATTCTTATTTAAAAAAAGGATTAGAAAAGTACCTTGTTGAATGTCACAGAATTAGTAATGGGCCAGAATCTGAACCTTAGTCTATCATGGTCTAAAATTTATGCACTTAGTAAACAACCTTAAACTGGACTTTTTCAGTCTGAACAATACCCTTTAATTTCACTGTCATTCAAACTGAGATTTTGTTTTTAGACAAAGCAGGAGAAAGAGAACATAGGCCCAGGTGTGTGTGTCCTGTCATTTCAACTTACAATTTCCAAATGGATCTAAGAGACTAAACAAGAAATAATAAAATAGGAGAGATTAAAGTCTCGTTGCCCGTTGTCCTCAATTGCCTACAGAAGCCGCATGCAGCCATATTCTTAGTAAGACTACTCATCTTGAATATATGGTCAACAGAATAAATAGGCAAACATAGTAATTAATCCTTAAGAAACACTTCCTTATTTCCTACTTAAGCAAGTAATACAGACTCACTCCATAGTTACTGTTCTCCCTCATAAAGATCATATTTTCAATCAGATAATTAAATCCAAGTTTTCTGTACAGAACTGTTCAAATTTTTCCAGACAGGAGTAGATGATAGCAAGCAAAAACATCAAACCTTATTTACTCTGCTATCAGAGAAGAAAGAAGTAATCTTTCTTGGCCTATGAGCATAAGGCTTGGAAAATATATCCTAAATGAATGGAAGGAGTCCAAAAGTGGTGGATCCTGGCACAACACTTTCCTGACACTGGAGGTGACAGTAAGTCAGATACTTACTTATCTACAAGAGTCCGTATTACCGCCAGTGTGTCCAGCACTAACCCATCTACATTTTGTTTCTTTCTCCTTGGCTCATGAGGTCCTCGGCCTCTCCTTGGAGGCCGGACGGGGTCCCGAGTTTGGCTCCTACTGTCAGCAGTAGGAACCGCATTGTTCTCAGCCTGTTGCTGGTGGGTGTCAACATTGTCTTCTGCTCCACTGTCATCTCGGCAGATGCAGGAATTACCCATAGTAGTAGTGGTACCTGTAGTCCCCAATAGGTGGGCTATGTGCTCCTCAAGAGTCAACAGCAGACCCTGACCAAGGCTTCTGCTTGCTAAGAACACAGCCCAACCAAAGACAATCATTTAGATAGTTTTCAATTTTCTGAGTACTGTTTTCATAATGTGGAGTTGAACTTGCATTCTATTCATTTTTAACAACTGAATGCTGTAGAAGGTCAAGCAGCTCATTTCCAACATTATCAACCACTGGGAATGCTGGCCATACACTGGCAGTTCTACAAGAGAGGAAAAGAGAAAGGAAATTAACAGAAGATCTTGGCCATTCAATCATCAAATTGCTAGTGTGGTTTCAATGGCATTCGGATTACAATGAACAATTACCCTTGGATATCCTTATAGGTTCCCAATGCAATCTTTGGATAACAACAACAGTTCCTTTTAGATTAAAAATAAATGACTGTTCAGTATGTGTATGATGTGTGTGAAAAAATCCATGCCACAGCATCATAAGGAGGCCGTAGGAAAACGTTCAGAAGTCAATTCTCTCCTATCATGTGGATCGGGGCACTGAATTCAGGTCACCAGACTTGCACAGAAAGTGCTTCACCTGCTAAAGCCATCTTAACGGCACCAACAACTCCTTTTTATCAGTCATTACCTTATAAAGTTGATTGCTAAGCCCTATCCTTATAAGTCACAGGAGTTCTAATCAATGTTTAAAAAACATGTATGTAGTTCTTATCTCTACAGAAATACATTTGACAAATTTGTGCAACATTTTCAAAGGCTCCTTCTGTGATTAAAAAAAATGAATCATATCCTTTAGTTAAACATATGGGACAATTTAATATGTTTCAAATAAAATATTTAATTACAGATGTCTGTTGTTGAAAAAGTTATGATACTAAGATCATAGCTGCTGTCTAATAATAAAAGAATGTTTCTCTTAAATGATGGAAACTATATAGATTTTTAAAGGAGAATCACTCAAGAATTTATAGAAGTCAAGGCTGGGGAAATGGCTCAGTGGGTAAGACCCAAGTTCAAATCTCCAGCACACACGTAAAAGATTGGCCAGGGCAGTATGTGCCTGTAACCCAGCATTGGGAGTCAGATCCTGGTAGAGCCCAAGGAGCCAGACTAGCTAAAATGGCCAGCTTTGGTTCAGTAAAAGATTCTATCTTAAGAAAGTAAAACAGAGAATAGAGAAAGACATTCCATATTCTGCTTTGGCCTCTACATACCCACAGAAGGAATATGCACATGTAACACACACACACACACACACACACACACACACACACACACACACACGGGGTGGGGGAAGAAGGGAGGGGGAGAGGGAGAGGGAGAAAGAGAGGGAGAGAGATTTATAGAAATCATGCAAGTGATTGTAGACAAAATTTTTCTATTACATAAGCAAGACTGTTTAGAAAATTGTGAATTCATGATGAAAAGTTACATTCTTTATAATGATTAGTCTGCTGCTACAAAGTTAAGAATAAAATATACTGATTATCTCTGCTTGAAAACACTCTAAGCACTTTTTGCCAAGCACAAGGGCTGGGACTAGAAGGATAAAAACAGGGAAGGCACAGTCCCTGCACTCGATGAGTCCATGGATGGCTAGTCTTATCCCACATAATGTGCTTACCATCATAAATAATAGAAATAGCTCTTCATTGATCTGAGAACATGTGATTAGGTTCTGGAACAAAGACTTGGAAGTAGGGGACAGATGAGAATTTTTTTGTTTTTAAGGTTTGAGGGCAATTTTATTAGAGTTTAAAAAAATATCTAGGGCAGACAACTTGTAAGTGTATACATACAAAACACATACACACACACACACACACACACACACACACACACACACACTCTGATGTACATAATTTCACAAAGTACCAGGAGGAGAATAGAGAGAGATTATCTGCCCTCAGACTGTTTTCCTCAAACCAGTGAGGCTGCCTTTAAAGTTTGAAACTTGTACTTTAAAAGGATGTAACTTAATATATAGGTAAGAATCTGACATAAGGACTCAGCTAGAAATAGATTTTTAACATAAATCACATATTAAACCCAGAAAAAGTTGCATAACATTCTTATTACTCTGAAGGCCAGGGCACAATTCCTCCTTCAGAGAATAGATAATCAAGAGGTTTCTCTGCTTAAAAGAACAGAGAAAGAAACAAGAAATAACTTTACACAGTTAAAAGGTTTATAAATTTTGTTTAAATACATTTACATAAATATTTTATATAAATATTAATATATCTGTAAATATAGAAATACAACATACATATATAAACAAATATATTTATAAATATATGAATATAATAGAAATAATATATAAATATATTTATGTTAGATATATTTATAAATATCAATATTTATAAACATAGTTTTATAAACTATGCTGATTTCTGAAAAAGACCAAGTGACATTTAAGAACACATGCTCTAAGATAGGCCTAGTAGCATATGCCTGTAATTCTAGCACTCAGGAGGCTGAAGCAGGAGGATTATGAGTTTTTAAAGGCCATTGTGGGTTATATAGCAAGACTCATGTGTGAGCTTGAGTACACACGTTTGGCTCTTCTTGTCCAATAATCTTTGTTACACATCTGCTTGCTTCTACACCAATTATTAAGGCACTTGAAAATTAGTTTTTCCTTTTTATCCAAGGTCACAAATACTATTCTTTGACTTTTTTTTTTTTTTTGAGATAGCATCTCTGTAACCCAGGCTAGTTTAAACTCATCACACAGTGTGGGCTGTCCTGGACTCGCAGCAATCCTCCTTCATGTGCCTCCTGAATGCTGGGGTTACTAGTGTAAGATACCAAGCTCAGCAACTTCCTATGCAGTATACACAGAGCTACTGTACCAATTTATAGAAATATACTTTAGCTAGCAGGGCAATGGTGGCATACATTTTTAATCCCAGCACTTAGGCAGAGGCAGACAGATCTCTGAGTTAGAGGTCAGCCTGGTCTACAGTGAGTTCCAGGAAAGCCAGGCTATACAGAAAAACTCTTCCTTGAAGAAAGGAAGGAAAGAAGGAAGGAAGGAAAGAAAGGAGGGAAGGAAGAAGGAAAGAAGAAAGGGAGGGAAAGCAGAAAAGACAAAAAGAAACTAACTTTTTAAAAGCTAGTTTCTTACACATTATGGTATAAACATCTGTTGCTAGATCTATTAACATTTTGGGGATGCTGGAAGAGAGTAGTCCAAGATTCAACATAGGTGTTCTTTAAGGAAAGGAATCATACCCATAGAAGTGCTAATTCTGAACTGCTTTCTCACAACGGTCAGAGCCCATGAATGTGCTCTATGTTGCCAGAGCAGAAAAGATTTCATGGGCTTCTCTAATGCTCCAGAGTCTTTACACATCATCAATATGGAAAGCAGAATGGGACACAAGATACAAACAACAG
Organism: Rhynchomys soricoides; assembly: GCA_019843965.1. Classification (NCBI taxonomy): domain Eukaryota; kingdom Metazoa; phylum Chordata; class Mammalia; order Rodentia; family Muridae; genus Rhynchomys; species Rhynchomys soricoides. The sequence continues at coordinate 8,350,537 of JADRCH010000063.1, read as the reverse complement.
CTCCAGTCTCGCCAGAAACATTAAGTGAGGGAAGCCATACCTGAGCAAGGGATAATCTGGCACTAAAATAATTTAAAATGATCTCAGAATGTCAAAGTAAGCTTAAGTTCCAGGAAACAAAGACCTGAAGGAGACAGAACAAGTTCTATAAAAATTACAGTTTAACAGCATTAGACATAAAGTTATTCAGCATAATTTACAAAAAGCGATACTGAGGGGCAGGCAGGAGACATGGGTTGAAGGTTAAGAGCTCCTAGTGCTCTCACAGAGGAGCCATGTGTGGTTCCCAGTGCCCACACAGTCGCTCATAACCACTTGCAACTCCAGTTCCATTGAACCTGGTTTCCAAGGGTTCCGGCAAGTGACATGGTGCACACACACTTGTGCAAGTAAACACATATAACATAATAAATCTTTCAAAAGAGAAAAACCGATGTTAAAAGTGCCTATGACGAAGGCAGCTTGTTGAGTCTCAAATTTTAGAGTTCATTCTACCTAAAATTATTTTCCTAAGGCTTGAATAAATACAGATTACTTCCTTAATGTAAATTTTTAAAAATTTCAATAATTTTGATAGTTTCAAAGTGACTAGAAGATACCCCATATATGCAGGTATTTTTAAAACCTAAGTTTAGTGAGAAGGGAAAAATTAAAGGGTTTTTTCTTTTCTTTTCTATTTCTGAATTTGAAGTCAAATGTACTTTGGGTCAATGTCTCCCAAAAGAGCTATTTCCTTAAATAACCCAGAAAACAATGTTCACTGTAAGTTTTGTTAGGCAGGGTATGGTTTTTTTTTGGGGGGGGGGTGTCGGGTAGAAAGTGTAGGGTTTTTTTAAAAAATTATTTTTAATAATCTAAGATGTCCACACCTAATTTGGCATTGAATTCCTGGCTCAAGTGATCCTCCTGCCTCAGCCTCCTAAGTAGCTTTGACCATGGGTATAATGCTTCCAGCCTAGTGAAATGGATTTTTTAAAGTTTTCAATGATTTTAACACTAGAGAGAATTTTCTTTCTTTCCTTTTCTTTATTTTGTTTTGTTTGTTTGTTTTTTCAAAACAGGTCTCACTATGTAACTTTGGCTGTTCTGGAACTTAGGCTGGCCTCAAACTCACAGAGATCCTCCTGCCTCTGCCTCCCAAATGCTAGAATCAAAGGTGCACAACACTACAGCCAGCTAGAGACTTCTTAACAAACAGCTGTAATGACCAGGTGTGAAATAGATGGTAGGAGCCAGCAAGTATTACACAGAGGATCACTCATGAAACATACAAAGAAAAAAGAAGAGCGGTTAGCTTTAAACAACTTGTGAAATGGCCATATTCTTCAGGTTTACAGCCATGGCACATGCATATGCAAAGTATAAACTCCTTCAGATTTCTTCACTATTACAAATGCTTATCTTCTTTCTTAGAAATGGGAACTACTCGCAACGTATTTCCATAGGAAAGAAGCTGTGACTACTGATTGTTTGGTTACTAAGACTAAACAATTACACTTCAAACAACTTTGTTTTGCCTTTAAAGGTGTTCTCTCCCCAAAGACCACTGTCTCAAGATAGTACCCTCAGCTACATATTTTACACAGGCCACCAGAGGCCACCTACAGCGCAAGCACAGTACATGGACATTACAATCAGACAGACCTGGGTGCAAGTCTCAGCTCTGCTCTACTCACTGGCATTCACTCCAAGGAATCTGACCATGGATACACTTTACAAGAGGGAAGAAGGAACAATTCTTACCTCATAATAACTCCAAAGAGTCAGAATCCTTTCCAGGATGTGGCCCATGCCTGTGACTGCTTAAAAGCTCCCTAGGTGGTTCTGATGACAGCCAAGTCTAGAAATCACTATTAGTACCTACCACAGAACCTGCCATCTACTGAATGAATTAATGGATAAACCAAAATACTAAATGGTGATTCTTGAGAGAGCAAATATGTCAATATTCCTTTCTAGAAAAATAAACAGATTATTTTTGAATGTTTGACAACAGTCAAAATAGTCATTAGAAAACTGTCATAACTACAAAATTGTGGAGGTAAGGGAGAGCTTGAATCTGCATGTATGAAAATTTCATAATGAAACACTTTAACTGATGAAAAACAATAAAAATAGTTCCATATGGTATTTTCCATTAAATATACCCTATGAAGCATTGTAGCCTGCTTATGGGTACTATTATCCAGAGTTGAAGACTAGAGATTATGTAAAGACAATACATTTTTAATGCCTATAAATTTCAACATTGTCTTCTCACCATTATGTCATGAAGTTAATTTTAAGATCAAACATAAACAAAAACAACTATTCTATCTGTGACTGAGGCAAACCTCAACTAAATCAAAGAGAACTCTTATTTCTGAATACCAGTGCTTAGTAGATCTTTCTCACCATCTTTTTTTTTTTTTTTTTTTTTTGGTTTTTCGAGACAGGGTTTCTCTGTGTAGCTCTTGCTGTCCTGGAACTCACTCTGTAGACGAGGCTGGCCTCGAACTCAGAAATCTGCTTGCCTCTGCCTCCCGAGTGCTGGGATTAAAGGCATGCGCCACCACTGCCTGGCTCTTTCTCAATTTCCTAATGGCAACAATTTAAACCATCACTCTTTTTTTTTTCACTTGCAGATAATTTTAATGTGCAATAAGCATTTCAAAGACAGAATTATGTTAAATAACAAGAGAAACCAAAAGCACTATCCTTATTAAACACCAAATTTCTACAATATATTTTCTGCTCTATAATAATACACAAAACTCCTACTGATTTTTGTAAAACTGTAAAAGAATAAATGACCTAATTCCTAAGAACTCGGATTTACAGACCATCTAAAATGCATAATAAACCATCACTCTTAATTCCATTTTGCTGCAAGATGATAGACAATACAGCATTTGCAAATACCTGTCTTTAAAGTAAAGCATTTTTATTACATTTGTACATTTAAATTTTTCAAAATTCCTATGAGAAAAAGAAAAAGAGAAGCCAACAAACTTAGTAGATCTCTGTAAATTTCATGTTAAATTAGTGAGAGTCTGTATTCACTGTTCTCACTGCCAGTTTAAAAAAACAAGCCTCTACCCTCAACCCTCACCACAGAGGTTTTGGCCAGCTGGTCTAACCCTCTCTAACAAATGGTTCAGGAGTGATTCATCTCTTCAAATATTCGCTGGCATTTAGTTATTAAGCACATCACTGATGGTAACAGCTTCCTTTTCCCTGAGAAGACTTCAGGATTATGCTGTCAGGAATGGAGAAGCTGGTTAAATGAATGCTCATAAGGACAGAAAACAAGTCATCAGGTCCAAAATACCAACTACCGTGACCTTTACCTCATCATTCCAAAACAGTGTTACAAGATATAGGATGTTCTCTAGCCCTTCAGCTCTCAAGGCTAAACCAAACAGCATGAAAGGCTATATTATATACTGTTTCAGTGATTTTTCTCTCATTAGAAAATGTTTTTGGATTTTCTCTCAATATAGTGTGTCACAAACAGTAACTTCTGGTATCATCTTTATTTTCCTCAACCAACATTTAATAATGAAAACTTTCAAGCATATAGCAAAAGAACTAATTCACTATAAACAGTGAGTATTTATATGTATATTATCTTATTATATGCCACTTAGTCTGCAATTCACATCCTGTATTTGATTGTTTTATAAATTTGTCCATCATTATATTCTCACCAAGTCATCTACATCTTGGAAAATGCATTTTGAAGTTAACTGTATACTTTAGAGTAACCACTGCCCCCAATAACTCAGCATACCTATCACTAGTTAGACCTCAATGGTTTTTTTTTAAGAGCTAAATTTATATATCAAGTAAACCTTAAGTATCTACATGCTGAGTTTTGTCAAATACATATATTGGTGTCTTCAAACCCTGTCAAGATAGGGTACATTTCTCACAGGGTACTTGTAGTAACCACAGAGGAAGAAAAGAAAAATATGGGAAACATTACTCAGAAATAAATTTTTGAAAATATTCTGTAGGATATCTAAAAAGTATGATTTCTTTATTAATTATTGAGGTTAGATGGAGGAAAACTAAGTCACAAGATTGATTATTTAGTACTATAATAAGATAAGAAATGCAAATATATTTTGACAGCATACATGCCAGGCTGAAACAGAAGGTACCTAAAATTTTTGTTTGTTTGTTTTTTATTGTTCTATTTTATGTGTATGGGTGCTTTGCCTGCATGTGTCTGTACTAGAGGCCAGAAGAAAAGAGTTCCAGATGGCTGCAAGCCACTATGTAGGTGCTGGGAACTGAATCCAGGTCCTCTGAAAAAAGTAGCCAACGCTCTTAACCACCGAGCTATCTCTCCAAACCTCTTAAAGATTTTTTAATTACTTATTTTAAGGTCTAAAGCATTTGCTATTTTGTTGGAGGAGAAATGGGAAAGCCTGAAATAGCCCTCCATCTCCATGGGTCCTACATACATTAGGGTCCACTAAGTATAGATGAAAAAAGAAAAAAGAATTCCCTTTCTGTTGCTGTGAAAAAAAAAAAAAAAACCAGCAAAAGCAAACTTGGTGAGAAAAGATTTCAGCTCACAGTTCAGGCTAGTCCATCACAGCAAGGAGGTCACAGAGCTAGGATCTTGAGGGAATTATTCATATCACATCAAGAGCACACAGCAATAGATGTACAAATCCATGAACAGCTCACTTTCTCCCAAGCCCAGAGAATGGCATCACTCACTTTTAGGCTGGGTCTTTACACATAATAAAGTTACCCACAGCCATGTCCACTGACCCACTTGATCTGGACAATCCCTCACTGACATTGGGGTAGTTCTAGATTGTGTCAAATTGACAATTAAAACTAACAATCAAATGTGCTAAATGTGCACAGGTTGTTCTTGGGTTATTACTCCCTAAACAATACATTATTAACAACTACTTAGGTAGCATTTATATTTACTAGGTGTTGTAAGTAATGTAGAGATGGCTTAAAGTACAAAGGAGGAGCATGTAGGTTATACACAAATATTATGCCATCTTATATATGGGAGTTGAGCATCTATAAATTCTGGTTTCTAGAGGAGACCTGAGGAGCCAATCTCTCTTGCATATCAAGAGCTGATTGTATTTGATTGGAATTTCACTTTACACCCAAAAGAAAAGGCAGCCTTGATAAGTTATTTTTTTACATGCCTCAAGTGTCCAAAATTGTGTCAGCAGTAGTGCTGAGCATTTGAGGCTTAGGTTACACAGGAGACTATTGTCCCCTAAACTGTAACCTTCAAGTGGCTTGGACAAGCACAGGATGATTCTCTTCTTATGTGCTGAGGTTGGTTTAAGAAAGAACATCTTTGGAAGAAATTAGGTCATCTCTCTGAACTTAAAGAGTACCTGGAAAATTTTTCACCTAAAATGTTGAAAGTTTCTAATCCAATAGCAGTAATATTGGTGTCAAAACTAACAGCAAAAAGTAGGTGAGATTATGGCAGAAAGATTGACAGAACACAATCCTGACCTGACAGGAGAAAAGACAAAATCTTTCAGAATTCGAAACATGAATCAAAAATAAAACTAGCTGGGCATAGCAGTGTAGCTGGGCATAGCTGTACACACCTTTAATCCTAGCAGTCAAGAGGCAGAGGCAGGCAGATCTCTGAGTTCAAGGCCCAGCTGGTCCAGGACAGCCAGGGTTACACAGAGAAACCCCGTCTTGAAAAAAACAAAACAACCCACAAAACCCAACAACAACCACAAAACACCTGTGATTGGGAAGATGGCTCTACGGGCAAAGTGCTTGTGAAAGGATGAAGACTGGAGTTTGAATCCTTATCATCACATAAATGCTGGGCACCCATGGCAGGCAACCTGCAATCAACCCCAGCACTTTAGAGGCACAGCAAGCTGGCTAGCTAGACTAGCTGAACAAATGCACTCTGCATTCAGTGAGAGACCCGCCTTAAGCAATTGAGGACAATAACAACGTCTGGTTTTCATGAGCATGTGCAAACACGTGACCAACTACAAGAGAACACATAATATACACATGCACACACACCTCACATATATACACAGGCAAAAATATATAAGAAATATTAAAATAAAATTTAGGTCTTGACTAGAACAAGGAATTTTCAGAATAGTAAAAATGAAAAGAACCAACCAAACAGTAAATATCCTTCAATGAAGTCTTAAGGATGAAAAAAAAATCTGCCTTATATCCAAAAAGGAAATTCTAAAAAAGAACTGAATTAGTAAGTGCTAATGATGGCTGCAGAAGAGGGGAGAAAAACAAATGAAATATTCTTGATTACTTACCCTCAGCAGGCCCACTAACAGGAAGCATGTTGTATTATCCAAATACACATTAGTTTTAAGAAAACTAACTTTTTCTATTGAAAAAACTCTATGCTATCAAGAAAAGAAAACATACATAAATGGCACAAATGGCAAAATTTTCTTTAATAATACCTGTTTAAAATGTCGTCTAAAACACCTGATTATACATGCAGTTGTATACTCAGCAGCTCTAATAGGTGGGGTCATAAATACCTAGGTGAATTTATTCTAAAATATATAAAACTAGAAAGTGTTAAAATATTTATAAAACAGAAAATAAAATATGTTTAAAAATTGTGATGGCACCATTCAGTAAATATATATCAGGTTCTGAACAAAGATGAAAACCATATCCCTGTGCTCTTGGCAGAGGAAGCTGGGGTTAGGGATGAAGAATAGCAGTAGACAATACACTTAGCTCCCTAACAAAGTCTATGGCAAAAATATGAGGGCCTCTAGGAGGCTGCGGACCCCAGTGCTTTCTAGTGGAAAAGGACCCTGATCACACTGAAGTGTCTCTGTATGGGCAAGTTCTTAGAAGACTGTAAAGTAGAATTAGCAACTGGATTGCAATAGTATCAAACTTTAGGAGTGCAGGGCCAGTGAGATGGCTCAGTGGGTAAAGATGCTCTCCCACACAAGCCTGGCCACCTGAGTTCAATCCCTGGAATCCATGGAGAGGAGGAAGAAGAAAACAAAGTCATTCTCTGATCTCCACACACACTTTCACATCATGCACACACAGAGAACAAAAATAAATTTTAAAAATTCAAAATTAAAAATCATGCCGGGAGGTGGTTGGTACAAGCCTTTAATCCCAGCACCCAGGAGAATCCCAGCAGAAGCAGGTGGATCTTTGTGAGTCTAAGACAGCCAGGACTACATAGAGAAATCCTATCTCAAAAACAAAACAAAAACAAAACAAAATCACAGTGAAAGGTTAACAGAAAGTTTAAAAATTAAATTGATAAAGCTAAGGCTAAACAGTAAGTGTAATGAAAACAACAAAGACCAGAATTCACAATGGAAAACCAGATTATTTTGAGGCAATATGGATGTTGTTCCCCCCACCCCAAATTAAACCCTTTCTGAATCCTGCAGGAATCCATATTCTGTACCTGATAGGTGAGTTTTGCACTGGTGCCAAGTGTCTCAGGACAGACCACCTGAGGGAAAAAAAGGTACTAGAGACTATAATAAATTTTTGTTTAAAAAATAAATCTGTGAATGTTCATGTTCATATGTGATTATAGGCTATGTGCCACAGAATTTGTGTGAAGGCCAGAACAACCTTAGGCATTGGTCCTTGCCTCCTATCTTATTTGAAGCAGTCTTTCTCTGTACATTAGGCTAGCCAACTTCTGGAGACCCTACCAATTTTGCCTCCCATCTCCCTGTAAGAGCACTGGGTTACAGATTCACCCTACTGTACATGGTTTTACATGGGTTATGGGGATTTGAACTCAGATCCTCAGGCATCTATGAGCAAATACATTTGCCCACTGAATCATCTCCTCTGTCCAATTGCAGTAAATCCTAATTGCTTAAGTCTGAGGCAACAAATATTTTATTGAGCCTTAAAAATTAACTTGGAAAGTTATTAATATGTAGTACATTGGCATCTGTAACTATGAACAATGATGGAGCAATAAGAACTGAATAATGGAGTTGTTTCCCATGAGGAGGGTGGAGTAGGACTCATATTCTGAGAATACTGCATTCAAGTGAACAAAGGAGAGGAAACTTAATTCTTTAGAAGTAAGAAAAAACCAGCTCTGAAACATAAACTACAGAGTGATAATACACTTGCTGAGGAAGAAATTTCAGACTTTCTAATTGAAGTGTACAGGACCCATGAAGTTATGCCTGGATGCCTGGACACTGTAATTTCAAGCAGTAAGAGAGCCACATGCAGAGGTAACTCCTTACCAGAGTCTAAGAGTATATCAATTTCTTGCTATTTAAATATTTTCTAGTTTTCAAAAACTCAGACAAAAAAACAAAAAGGAGGGAAGCAATCTGGAGAGGTGGCTCAGCGGCAGCGTGTACCCTACTCTTGCAGAGGACCCAGCACCCACAGTGGGCAGGTCACCAGTGCTTGTAATTCAAACTCCAGGAGAAAATATCCGTTCTCTAATCCTACTAAAAGTTATAAAAGTTTCCTAAGGGCGTGGCCCAGGTTTTGGCATTCATTTCTTCCTGACTATTCTGCTTTTCAGTGTTTAAATTTGAATATCAGGAAAAAAAAAAAAGAAAGATCCAACTCAATGGCTGATGTCTTTAAAAAGCCAAAAACTTGAAGGAAAAAAAACAAAACAAAACAATGAAATTGATTACTGGTTCAGTTGGTCATTTGTGGTGCCTGCTGACTTCCCCCTTTACACTTAGGACCCACGACAAATATTACATTTTACTTTACAAGGATCTGACCCTAAAATACAAAAAAAAAAAAAAATCCATTTAGTGTTTTGTAATGGAGATAACCATCTTCAAGAATCTCTAACAGGGCTAAAGAGATGGCTTGGTGGTTAAGAGTACCCAAGTCCTGTTCCTAGCACTAATAGGCTCACAACTTCCTAAAACACCAACTCCAGAGGATCATCACCTCTAGCTTCAGAAGGCACCTGCACATATGTGCCATAGTCCCCTTCCTACATACACATAATTAAAATATTAAAAATAAAATCCTTTTAAAATTTGTTTTGCAGAAAAGATTTTATAGAATTCCTAATGATTTTTTAAGCTACACAGATTGTAGAGTATTAAAAAAAAAGTTGCTTTCTAAAACCTTCAAGGTGATTCTCAATCATAAAATCTACTTCACTGGACACAGTGAAACACATCTTTAATTCCAGCACTCTGGAAGCAGAGGCAGGTGATCTGAGTTCCAGGCCCACCAGGGTTATATATATAAGGAGATCTTGTCTCAAAACAAACAAAGAAACAAACAAAGAAACAAACACCTGGGTATAGTACACACCTACAGCCCTACCATTTAAGAGGCTGAGGCAAGAAGACCACAGGTTTCTGGTGTGCTTAGGAATACATAGTTAGATCCTATCTCAAAGGAAGAGAGAGATATTATTTCATTATTAGGGAAAATATTATATAATTCGTGAATACTAATTTAAACTCATGAGTTTAAACAGACTATTGTAAATTCACTTCAGAAACACAGTTTCTGTTTCTAAACTTGCTAACTTTACTTCAGAACTGAGAGACTAGCCAGGCGGTGGTGGTGCACGCCTTTAATCCCAGCACTCAGGAGGCAGAGGCAGGCGGATTTCTGAGTTTGAGGCCAGCCTGGTCTACAGAGTGAGTTCCAGGACAGCCAGGGCTACACAGAGAAACCCTGTCTCGAAAAACAAACAAACAAACAAAAAACAGAACTGAGAGACTTGTTTCTCCCCTATTCAGTACAGAAAAACAACACACTATTATACACAATGCTAAGCATTTGTAAGTATCAAGTTCCCCTTAATACTTACTAAAAGAAGTTATTTAGCTGACAAAGCATAAACAGTCTGCATATACCATGTTGGAATACTTTCTATAATCAATAGCTTAAAAATATTGAGTCTAGAAAAAAAATTAAGGGCTTATAAAAAAACAGCAAAAGGCAGAACTTATAAAGATATTAAGCAGAAGCCCTGGGTACCATGTATCCTGGGAAATCAAGAAGCTCATAAAACCACTACAGAAAATAAAACAAAAGGCCAACAAACAATCAGGAAACACAAGATTAAAAGACAGGAAATTCAGGTCAACTTTTAAAAAACTAAGACTGCTTTAAAAAGACAACAACAAAACCCCTACTTCACAAAAACACAAGGGAATCCCTAAACTTCTGGGACATGAGCTCTGACAATGCAGCTCTGACAAGTGCCACTAGCCAAAAGTTATTGAAGCACATACTGACAGAGGTATTATTTTATTATTGTAGCCTTGTAATAACAGGGGTCTACACAGCAAGTTATCCCAAGAAATGCAAACTCCACACAAAATGAAAACTGAAAAGTGCCTGGTAAGCTATACTCTGGAGGTACCACAAGGCAGAATTCATGGAAGGAAAAAAAAATACAGGCTCATTTACAAATTACAATTGAGGAATGCTGCCTGGCTTTCAGTACCTGTAGCCATTCAAAGGCCAAGAAACACATACAAGAAAAAGTGAGCCTACACTATTGGGAACAAATTACTTAAAGAAAAACTTCCCAAAGGAAGTGCTAACTCCTACCAGCACTATTAGAAGTATAAAGTAAATTAAAACTCTGTAAACAAAAACTGGAAACCTCTTCATGTTAAGGAAGCAGGCAGGGTTTAGACTGTAACATTTCACTCAGTAATATATGGTTCTCAGAGATCTATAGGTAATCAACACCTGATTTATGTATTTAATCTCTTACATCAACAATTTTACAGATTAGTAAACACTCTATTTCTCAACAGCAATCCATTACAGTACCTTATTTTCACACACAGCGTTGATTATTTTATAGAAGAGACTCTAAAGATGTCAAGTCACTTCAACTAAGGAAGGACAAGCAGATGGGTAAGTGAGGAGCCTGGGAGGCTGCATGACTCTACTCAGGCAGTCAAAGACACTGCCAACTTTTAAAAGTTCAAAGTACATCACTCCAGGGGATGAAACCTCACTCAGACATCTACACTAGACAGAATCTCAAGAGTTTCAGCCCAGCAGCTCTAACTAGGTCTCATTCTGTAAGAACAGGGAAAGTGAGGCAGACCAGCGGGCAGGAAGTAATGCGGAATTTGGAGGCTCCAAGGGGGTACTGCTGGTATGACTCCCGTGTCCCACTCTGGCGCTAAAGCTAGGGGCAGCAGAATCTTTACTCTGGGACACTTGGTCAGACTCCAGAGTGAAGGAAGAGCCCTGACTATTCCAGTTTCCTCTTACTATACCGAACTCGGGCTTTCCAATGGAAAGGACTGATCAGAAAGCTCCCTCCTCCCCAAGGGTTTCTACTTAATATTTAGCTCAGGCCTGAAGAGTAGGAGAATCCGCTAGGTCTGGCTCCCTCCTCCAGCCTCTCTCTAAGGCGAAGAACTCTCCACAGCCTCTCTCCACGTAGAACTCTCCACCCCTAGGCACCACCAGACCATCCCAGGGGAAGTCGGCTTCCCACTGAAACGCAAACTCCCCAAAAGGAATCCCTGCCCACGACGTGCTCCCCTCGACCCCTTCGGTTCCGAAGAGACCGAATGAGCGTCCCTCCGCGTCAGGAGCCTCCCCAGGGGGTACCTGCTTCTTACCTTAGCCGCAGTCTCCTCGGGAGGGTGACCCCAGGACCTACTTCAGTCAAGATCCCCTAAAGGGGAACACCCTCTTCCAGGAACCGCTTTCAGGCGCCTCCAGCGCGGGCCTCGGAGGAGAGCGTTCCGGCAGCTTCCCAGGCTCTGACCAACGCCACCCTCTCCAAGACTCCTGCCCGGAGACGGCCACGGCCCCAGTCCAATCTCTCCAACACAGGCTCCAGCGGCTGTTCCCTTCCCTCACAGGCGTCGCTAGCCCTCAAGCTTCCTCCCCGGCCACGTCCCCAAGGGGCTTCCCAGAACAGCGCGGTCGGGCTGTGGCACTGACTTTCACTAGCTCCTGGTCCCACCGGAGGGAGGGGACAGCGACAGCGGCGCGACTCCTTTGTGACAGGTCCAAGAGAGCGGTAAAGATGGACGCGAGGACACGGCACTGCCTTTACGCGCAGGGCCCACCCCCGCTTCGCACCGCCCGGGCCCTCCTTCAGTCCCCTAGGAAACGCCCCTTCCTCGGTGGCAAGCCCTCTCTCTCAGACAGCCAATCATCGGTCAAGGTGTGTGTCACGTGATTCCGCGGTTCGGCCCGCCACTCTGGAATGAACTGGCTAACCCCCTTGCCGAAGGGTGAACGGTCCAATCAGATCTCTCCATACGGTCTAGGCGCACCGGATTTCCACGAGGCGATCAGGGAGGGAGAGAGCTGTTGATTGGACTATGCCGCCGGAAGCGGGGTGGAAATGTGTTGTGGCTGTAAGGAAGAGGAAGCCCCGAAGGGTCAAAAGGAATACAAAAGCAAAGTGTGTTTGCTTCCTTTAAGCCGTTGTTCTTTCTTGGTTTCTTTTCTATTTTTTTAAGAGCGAGTGTCCTTGGCGGCGACGGTTTGCGTTAGGCGCCACGGAAGTGAGGGAGGCTCGCCTCCCGCGCTCTGGTAGGTGAGTGCGGCCTGGGTCCGCGCCGGGAGGCGAAATCAGGCTTCTGGACCGAGGAGAGGGTGAACTACAGCCAGAGTTAGGATTAGGGCCCAGGTTTGTCTTCCGTCCGCGGTCCTATCTAGTGCCCAGTGTCCTGAGTCGCCCGGCTTGGGAGTTTGCGGTATCCACCCCGAGCAGAGCCGCGGGAGTCTGCGGGACGGCGTGTTGGTCGTGGTGGGAGGTTCCGACTCTTTCCTTCGCGCCAGAACTGTTTTCTTTCAGCACTTTTCTATTAGCTGGAGCCATCAGGCCTAAAGCGAGCTGCTGCCTCTATTCCACTCGGAACAGCTCCTCGCTCCTTAGAAAACGTGGAATGCCCAATTGAGAATCGTTGAATCCCAGAGCGTAGTTGCAGGATGGGTACAAAGCAAATTTTCCAGTTGCAGTGCCTCACTCATTCTCTTCTAATAGGAAACAAGGCGGTGTACCTATTTTATTAAAACACAACCGGTAGTTGAAATGTCTTATTTGAGAGTTGGTGCCCTTGGAATGCCAATCCACGCAAAGGGAAAGGGAGAACTGTTAAGTGCTTCTTGAAGGACCACAAAATCTGTGGCCCTTGGTTTTAAAATGCAAACCTTGTGCTGCACCCCTCAGGTAGTCTGATTGTCTAAGTCTAGAGTGGAACCCACAAAGTAATGTGAACCTATTTAGGATTTACAGCGACTTCTTGCGTGTCGACCTGTGAGGCAAGTTTCGTTGGTTAAGTTAATCGATTTATTAATGTGTCCCTAATGATATCATAAAATGGTTTGGAGGAGCTCAGTGTAGTGGCTTGTACTTGTAATCCTAGGACCTCGGAGGCTGGGAGTGTGTGGGGGGGAGGGATGGGGAGGTGGGGTCAATTAGAGACAGGTCTGGCTTCTATAGCAAAACTGCCAGAAAACAAAGCTGAATAAATTGACAAGCAAAATGGCTTGGAGGGTACTGTTTCTGAAATATTTGAGAGGAATCTGTAGCATTTTCTATGACAGAAGGAACTGAGTTGAAATAAAGGCGGCTCCTGTGTTTCAGTTGGAGCCTAAGATGAGCTATGAATAATGTGTAAGGGTCTGAAAGTCCCATGGCCCGATTATCTTTGAAGTGGAAGTCTTAATACTTTTAAGAGGAAATTCTTTCTGGTTTTTTAAAAAGGAAGAATTATGAGAAGGCCATTTGCCTGGTTTCACCCTTCAAACTTTGGCTTAGAGGCAATCTTCAGCTTCAGAAATTGAAAGCCACCCATATTTTGATGGTGAAGTAATTTAACAGCATGGTTCAGTTGTAAGCTTGGATATCGTGCAATGTGCCTTTAGGGCTGCAGGATGAATCAGTTTTAATGTGTTCACCTTTTTGACATGTCTTCGTTCTTGAACATGATCAGTTTCCCTATAGACGTGCTTTTAAGTGTTTCACCTTTGTTTTGCAGTTTTCAATTATGATACTTCAAACCATGAGTTGTTTTCTTTCAATTATCTTGGGATTTGAATTTTTTGATTGTTGTCTTCAGACAGTCTCTTGTAGCCAGTCTCCCCTTGGGTTTGAAGTGTATGGAAAAATAACCATAAGCTCCTGTTTTGTTTTTGGTTTTGTTTTTTTCTCTCTCAGGTGTTCAAATTACAGGTGTATGTATGCTACATTCGACAATATTAATTAGCCCTTTGATGCTGAAATAGTGATTTATTCTGTAAAGTTCTAGTCACTTACATAGTGGTACATTTGACTGTCTTCCATACACGTTTTCACCCTGTCTCCAGTTATTTGCTTGCTTGCTTTTTTTTTTTTTTTTTAATTGTAGTCAGGGTCTTGCTATGCAGCCCAAGGTGACATAGAACTCAAGGTTTTCTGCCTCTGCCTCTTTCTAGACTGGGTAGTTTCTTCATTAATTCTCTTCTCTTCCTAAACAGTTGTTTGTTTGTTTGTTTGTTTGTTTTGTCTTTTGAGACAGGATCTCCCTATTTAGCCCTGGCTCTTCTGGAACTGGCTATATAAACCAGGCTGTCCTGGAACTCACAGAGATCCACCTGCCTCTGCCTCCCCAGTGCTGGGAATAAAGGTGTGCACCACCATGTCCCCTCTTCAACACTGACATCTTAAATTCAATTACTGTAGGCTTTAGTTCCTGGAGTTTTTGTTTACTTTTATCACTCTAAACAAAAGTTTCATATGCTTTGCTGTTACTTTCAAGGCTTGATTTGTTTATTATTTTAAATATTTGTCGTGTGGTCTATGTGTTCAGTTCTCGTAGACCTGCTTCCCTTGTCCGTTACTCACATAGCTTTCTTTCTTATCTCCCTTCCCTCTCAAGGTGTATTTCTTGGGTGCCAGTTTATGATGGGGAGGGTTATGTGTGCACCCTGTGGATTGCCCTTGGTTTTTCTGTGGCCTCATCATAGTAGAGTGAATTGTTCAAGTCAGAGAAGTCCTCAGGATGAAATAATCTACTGGAATCATGGGCTTAATTTCTGGTTGTCACCTTCTAGATTTTATCCAAAGTTTCCATCATCTTTTTGGTTTAACAGTTGTGATTTAGTTACTTTTGTATGTGATGCCTTTGATATATGTATGTACATATTTGTATGTGCGTGTGTGCAGATTTACACGCAATATTACATGTCGTATTAGAGGACAACATATGGTCTTGGTCTTCCTACCTCTTTTTTTCCTTTTAAGCTTTATTTTAGGGGTGTGTGTGTGTGTGTGTGTGTGTGTGTGTACAGGTGCATGAGGAAGCCATAAGAGGGCACCAGATTCCCTGGTGCTAGAGCTACGGGCAGTTCTGTGCCTGTATTGTGCCTGGAACTGAACTTATCCTCTGGAAATGCAACAAGTTCTCTTAACTGCTGAACCATCTCTCCAGACCTTGACTTCCTTCCACCTTGTTTGAAACAGTCTTTAGTTGTTTACTACTGCATATGTCTGGCTAGCTGGACCACAAGTTTCTGGGGATTTTCTTGTCTTCTGCCTCCCATCTCCAGGAAGGAACACTGGTATTCTAGGTGTGACCTGCAGTGTTCTGCACTTATGTGAGGTGTGAAGCTTCAAACTGAGATTTCCTGCTTATTTGGCAAACATTTTATCCAGTGACCCATCTTTCAGCTATTATTATTATTACTACTACTACTACTATTATTATTACTGCTGCTGCTGCATTCCCAGCTGTTTAAGCATAGCAGTAGACAGGCTTCAATATTTATTTCATTTTCTCCAGAGGTGAAAGCCTCTCGCTCCTTGATTCTGATACTGAAATGTGAAACTTGTGATTTCCTGTACTCTTAAGTGAAAGATAATATTTCTACATAGAATTTCTAATATTTTCACCACTCAGTGTCACAGCAGCTATAAGACTTAGGCTTCCCTGTTGCCTTATTCTAGTCTTCCTAAAAGAACTTAGTGCTTAAGCTGGGCTTGGTGGCACACACCTTTAATCCCAGAACTCTGGAGGCAGAGGCACGTGGATCTCTGCGTTTAAGGCCAGCTTGATTTACAGAGTGAGTTCTAGGACAGCCAGGGCTACAGAAAACCTAGAGAAAAAGGGGGCGGGGCTAAAGCTCAGCGTCAACTCCTCTTTTGGCAATAACTGTGTCCTACTTCTCATTACATTGCTTGTGTGCCACATCATTACATCACTGCACTGACTGTATGTTCCTATTTAGTGCCTGGCTAGCACTGTGACTTGAGAAGATTTGCCTTTAAAACAAAACAAAAACCAAAAAACTGACTTGGGGGGAGAGTGATGAGCCTTTATTCAGAGGTAGAGTTTAAAGCCAGCTTGGTCTATATTTCAAGTTCCAGTCCAGTCAAGGTTACATAGTAAGATTCTTATCTCAAAAACCCAAATCAAAACATAAAACAACTTATTAAAAGCTGACTTGGTTAACCTTCTGCTGCTAGCATCACACAGGCCAATTCCTTTTTCAGTTTGATTGTGTGATCCATGTAAGGATGGGTGTTTGGAAGATGGGATAGGACTTGGAGTGTGGGTTGGGTCTAAAGGCCACCATATGGCAAAATGCTTTAGAATCGAAGCTCTCCTTGAACTTTTCTCAGGGAGGTACCATGAAATGCTGAAATTTAAACGTTTTTCTTCTTGTGTCTTCTTCCCAGTTTTGAGGGGCTGACAACCAAATATCCTGCTGCTTTTATTTCTTCCCTAAGTTCCAGGTGAAGTCATCTCTTTGCACTCACTTATCACAGCACATAGCAAAATAGAACTAAATTAGACTCACACACAGTGAGGGACTGTGTCTGTTCTGAGAGGTAAAGTGTGAAGTAGAGAGCTGAGCACCAGCTAGAGGAGCAGAGCTGTAAGTTAGTGATCCATTTTCCTTTAGTGTAAGAGGATGAATTAGGTGTGTATAAGAAGAGATTGCCACTGCATGCTGTGGAAAGATTTTGTGTACATGTGTGTGAACACATTAAATACTTAACATATAATTGCATGTTTCTTTGCCTCAAATTTATTACAAGCTGCTCTTTATAACACAAACCTTAACTATAGATTAAGATGCTTATGTTGTAATCTCATTGATTCATTAGATCTCTTTTGCTTCTGTAGTAAATTATTAATAAGCTTCAGTGTTAGAAGATTGATGTTACTTATCTTACTGATTGCTTTATGTGTAATAAGTATTAACAGAGTTCTTTGTTAAGTAATTGTCATTCTCTAAAGAAGTTTTATGACATAGGAAAAGTTGACTTGATCTAAATTACTATTGCTTGATAGCAGTGTCTTCTGGCCAGAAAGTAGTCTTTTGGGAGGTTTAATTGTACTATCTAACAAATCTAGGTGTGTGGGGGAGGGCAGAGTGTGTGCATGCATACACCTTTATACTTGTCTATTCATAAACGTGAAAGGCACAAAAGGGTGCTAGGTATATCATCTGTTACTCTCTTTTCTATTCCTTTGAAGCAGTCAGTCTCTGTCCCTCTGTCTGTCTCTCTCAACCTGGAACTTAGGTTTTTACAGATTGGTTGCAAGCCAGCAAGTCACAGCTAGCCTCTTAGAGCTTGGGTTACAGAAGTGTGTGTGTCTGACTTGTAGCTTCTTACTTGAAAGCTGGGATCCAAGCTGTGGTCCTCAAGACTGCACAGCAAATACTGCCAGCCACTGAGCCTTCTCTCCACCTCACTTGTACTTGAAGTACAGGAAGACTTACGATTAAGATGAGAATATTGGAAAGCAGCCAACTGACAAAAGAAAATGGGTTGACTTATTTTTGCTACCCTAAATAAAGCTTATAACACAGAAATCTGATCCCTTGAGTGTATTTCTACACGTAGAGTCTAATTTTAGAAGGGGATGGTGGCCCACCAGATGTAAACTTAGTTTGCCATCACAAAATTCAACTCCGTAGGAAAACAGATCTCATTAATTTGCATCACGGTACTATGTACGTGGACTAAGTTTTCAGCTCTAGGATAATGATTACTTTCTAAGTTGTGTACTTTTAGAACTTGGAGAATGTGCTGTAAGACACCACCTGATGGGTCTCCCTAGCCTGGAAAGGAAATACTGACTCCAGTAGAAACACAGTACTGCAGTGTATAACAAGGTACCCTGCTTGAAGCACAAGATGGTTGGTTTTTTGGCTGTTAAACAAATTTGTAAGCCATGACTCTTTTTGGAGACAGAAGTCTTACTATATAATAAACTAGGTTGGCCTCAGAATTTTCAATCCTTGAAACTTGTTTAAACAGAGTGATTTTTCTACAAAATCCGTATTGAAGAACATTGAATGTTTCTTTTTTAAAAAAAAAAAAATGTTGGGCTGAGTACGTAGTCCAGCAATAGTGCACTCACCGAGCTTGTGAGTCAGGCAAGGTTTGACCATCAGCACTGGGGAAAGAGGATTTGGTTTCCTAGTAGAACTCAGTTTTCAGTTACCTTGAAAACCAAAAGCTGGGCAAGAAAAGAAACACTGATCTTTGTCAGTCTATCTGTCTCTTCCCCTCCACCCCTCACAGCGTCTCACTGTAGCCTTGACTATCCTAGAATTCATCATGAAGACAGGGCAAACCTAGAACCTCTGCCTCTGCCTCCTGAGTGCAGCATGGTGGTATTGAAGGTGTGCGCCACCATGCCTGGTTTATTTAATCTTCCTAGAACTGAACACAGGAAGGACAAAATAAACCTTCCACTATAGATCCTCTGCGGACCTATGTTGATCTTGATAGTTAGATCCCCCTAATCCTGGTCTGCTTGCATTTTATCTTTATTGTAGCAAACAAAAAGGGAAAGTACAGGCTTGTGAAAATTTGACTAAGCAAAAGGAATTAAAAGTCATTGTAATCTAAATCCCTAAATTCTGTAGTTCAGAAGAGAGTCAGTAACATTGTGGGTATGGGCCACTTCTGTTCTGCAGAAAAAATGGCTAGTGTGGACTCTGAAGAGAAAGGTTCACCTCTAAAGGGGATTTTTTTTAAAAAAAACAAAAAACAAAAAAACAAAACTTTAAATGTTGTCAATTAAGTGTGTATGTGGGAGAGATGGAAGGAGGGGGGAGAGGGAGAGGTGAGGGCAAGGTGTAGGTGCACACAATTGGAGGTCAGAGGAAGACTGCAGGACTTGGTTTTCTTTCCACCAGAATTCCAAGAATCAAGCTTAGGGCGTCAGACCTGCACAGCAAATTCTTTACCCACTGAGCCATCTCCAGGGGGCCCAAAGCAAGTTGCATCTGGTCCGGTTTCAACCTTCCTAATGCTATGGGCCTCAATACAACCCTTCATGTGGTGGTGACCCCCAACCATAACAATATTTTGGTTGCTACTTTGTAACTAATTTTGATACTGTTATGAATCATAAGTATTTTTAAAGACAAAAGGTTGCTAAATGGGGTCACGACCCACAGGTTGAGAACCACTGAGTTAAAGGAAGCCAGCAAGAATTATTTTTTGAAAGATGGTTTCAGTTGTGTAACAAAGAAAGTTGTTTCAATTTTGGTTCTGTTTTTCCTGTTGCTCATACTTAACTGATGTTTGAACAAGAATTTCTTGAGACACTGAAACTGCAGTAAATCCTTATAATGGCCACTGTTGCCTAACTTAACATTTGGGAATAGTCATTAAACACTTTTACCTGCTCAGGTTCTTTAGCTCCTCCTAGTGGTTAGTTTATTTAGTCACTATTTATTATATACTTGACATGCTCCACACTGCTGATAGGCAGTGTGGGTAAAGAGCTGTTGGAACATTCAGCAGGGCTGTCTACAGTTTCAAACGTATGTAACAGGAACACAGGAAAGAAGTATGCATCCGCTACTCCAGAAGGATATAGGAAGCTTTTTAGAGGTGGGGATCTTCATTCTGAGTCTGAGCAAAGAAGTTCACATGAGGTCCAAAAGTGAAGCAAGGTAGAGGCAGCAAAGCCTGCAGAGAGGCGGACCCGGTTGTGAGCTGTGCAGTGTGGATTTCCAGTACCATGTGGAGGGACTGTTGTAAGTTAGATTAGGAGGATGGGGGAGGTGAGGCAGTTGATGGGATCACACAAATGAACATAGACTTACTCTGATGGAAGTGACTTTTAACAACAAGGTAATTTCACCAGCAAGAAGTATTTGTGGCAGTGACATTTAACATTTTGATTTTTGTTCTAGTTTGTACTGGTGTGTTGGGGTGGTGGTGGTGGTTGTGATGATACTGGCACTTTACGTAGGACAGTAACAGGCAGCTTTACCTTTAGAAAGACCATAGATTGATAATGGGAAGAATGATCTGAATGGAGGTTAGAATAGAAACTACCAATGGACTACTTTTGAGGTATACAAGATGGAGCCCAAAAAAAGAATTAGGAAAGAAGGGGCCCACTTTCCACAAAAAGAAGAGGGTAGATTAAGGTGAGGTAGAATTAGGCGACAGGTGGAATGTAAAAGTACAAAGAAGGGAAAAGAATCCAGGTGCATGCCCAGGTCTTGAGCCTGGGAAACCGTCCATCCATATATGTGTCCTGCAAGTTATCTAATTCTGCCTGTACTGTTCACTTTAGTGGTTTGTTATGTACCATGTTATCTGGGTTAAGTACAAGAGTATTGGCCTTACTTCTTTTGTGTACTTCATGAAGTCTAGCCCAGTGTTAGATAAATAGTAGAATTATCAACTTACATGTGGAGAGAATTATATATATGTCCGTTAAAGTTTTATGTGTTCTAACTTCTCAGTTTGATGTGGTCCCTTTACCACTTAAAAGGTCATATTTGTTTATGACTGATTTCTTCCCATCCCTTGAGTGCACAGTTTCTCTTACCACTGTACCCAGCTCAGAGCTTAACATAGCTCTTTATGGTAATGGGAAGTCTTTCAAAGCATTTTTAAATGTGCCAAATACTGTGCCAAATGTTTTGTGTAAATTGTCTTGTTTTCCACACAAAGGCTTCATGTTGTATAGGGATGTCTTGGTCACCTTTGGTGAGTGTGATCTGGGGATAAGGACGTCAAGGCTCAGAAGAATTAAGTGACTAGCCCAATGTCACACCAAGTTCTAATCCTGGCAGAGCCAAATTCTGAACTTGAAGTTTCTTGTTGTTAGAGCACCTTATTAATAACGCAACATAACAGAAGGCACTTGGTATAGATTGATTGAAATTGAGCAGTCTTGTATTGAAAGATGTGTAAGGTTAAGTTAGCTTGTCTTACAGTATTATTTATTTTGAAACAAAATCATTATATAGCTCAAGCTGGCCTAGAACTTATGATCTTCCTGCATCAACCTCCTTAGTGCTGGGATTACAGGAATGACTACCATACCAACCTGTATGGCTGTAGTTATTGATTGAAAAAAGGTTGTAATTCTCAAAAACCCTGAATATGTTTTGGAGAAGAAATATTCTGAATATTATACAGAATACTTAGAATTTGGCTATTCATTCATCACTACATTTTTAATATGTCAAAGGACAGCTTGCAGGAGTCCATTTTTCCTTCCACCATGTGGATTCTGGGAATGAAACTCAGGTCATTAGGCTTGGCAGCACACATGGTTACTCTCTGAGGCATTTGCTGGCCTGTTTTTTGAGATATGTCTCAGGTATTCAAGAGTGGTCTTGAACTCTTGATCCTCCTGTATCTGTCTCGTGCTAGGATTACAGGCATACATGTGCCACCAAGCCAGGCAAGTTCCATTGCTTTGAAATAATGTCTCCATCTTGTTTTCACATTTATCTCCATCTTGTAGGATTAAAATACTGGATGGATGTTTTCCTTGGAAAAGCAGTAAGTTAAGAATAGGAGTTACCTTCCTATAATTAAAGCGTAGTCATGTCGGAGAAGATTTGTCTTTTGTCATCTCAAAATTTATGAGTGGATTTCTTAGAAACAGAAATTTCAGAGCAAGAATTGTAAGGTAGAGAGGGAGCTGGCTACCTGGGAAGGGAGCACAATGACCCGTCTAAAATAGGAACTGCTGATTCTGGTTTTGGTGTGTGTGGTAGATTCTGATGCCAGGAAGAGGCAGTGAGGACCTGTCCTGTTGTGAGTTATTTACTAGGAAATAGGAGTGGGGGGAGGAAAGTGATATAATGTGGGAAGGGAGACTTACAACAAACAGTGGAAAGGGGACAGCAAGGGTCCAGCATGACCTCCATTTCCCCAGTGCCTGCATGGTTCACATTCTCTGCTGGGGACATTTCGTAACCCGTTGGCTCTTGTTTCCTAAGAAATTGCTCCAAAGGGCTTGGGGAATTTTGCAAAGTCCCAGAGACAAGGTAATCCTGCTTTTGTCCTGAGTGTCTGGCTGGAGGCATTGAGTGGTGTTGCCTCTTTACATCTGAAGAAGCTGCACTGTGGGCAGGTGGGGGTGAAGGCTTCTCTCTGGGACTTTGTTTTCTTTCTAGTGATCATCACAATTCTCACTTTTCACATGGAACTAAACCTCAACAGTAGGATGGATTCAGGCTGAGATGATTTCTTCTGTTTTGAATGTTTGGGTTTAATTTCCTGATTCCATTTTTTATCTTTACTAAACAAAAACATTGCATTCTTGGGACTGGAATTCTTGGACAGAATATATAGCTGAAATTGACATGCCCTTGTTTTCTTGTGTGTCTCCCCAGGCTGAGGAATGAACCCAGGGCCTAGTACACTTAGCAACATTCCCAACGTGGTTGTTTGACTGAGAATGGTCTCTGTGGCTCATACATTTGAATGCTTGGTGTACCCAGTTGGTAGAACTGTTTGGGAAGGATTAGGAGGTGAGGCCTGGTTGGAGGAGGTGTGTCACTGGAAGTGAGCGTTGAGGTTAAAAGCCCTTCTACATTCTACATTCCCAGTTAGCTCCCTCTCTGCCTTGTGTTTATGGGTCAAGATGTAAGATCTCTCAGCTACTGCCTCAGCACCATGCCTGCCTGCCTGTTGCCGTGCTTCTCACCCTGATAGTAATGGGCTCTAACCCTCTGGAATCCTGAGCCCCAAATTAAAACCTTTCTTCTATCAGTTGCTTCAGTCATGCTATGTTTTCACAGTAATAGAAAAGTAAGACACCAGCCCTTAGTTTTTTGAAATAAGGTCTCACGGTGTGACACAAATTGTCCTCTAGCCCACTTTTCTGCCCTAACTTTCTGAGGGCTGAGATTACAGGAATTGGTTATCATGTCCAGCCATGAGTATGAAGTGGGTAAAAATATGATTTTTGAGACACTATATCATTATATAGTGCAGGCTGGCCTTGAACTTGCTGTGTATTCTAGGTTCATCTTGAACTTACGGTCCTCCTGCCTCAGTCTTCATGAGCATTGGGATTACAGTCGTAATCCACCACCAGACCTGCTGAGAATATGAAAATTAGATGTCAGACTTGGAGTTGATCCTTAACTCCACCGCTTGCTGCCTATTTGCTTTGAGCAGATGATTGAGCCTGGGTGTCAGCTTCATCTGTGACTAGTCTTTCTCATAGGCTCTGTATGCAGAGAAACTTGATAACGTGCAAAAAGTATATAACACATGTGAGGAGCTTTAAATTGTTAGTTGCTTTTTGAGGCTGTAGACTTACTTTCTTAAAAAAAAGTGTTTATTTTATGTGTATGGGTATTTTTGCCTACATATATGTCTGTGGCGTATATATGGTAACATGTGTGTGCCAAAGCCAGAAGGTGTTGTATTCCCTAGGACTAGAATTACAGACAGTTTTAAGCCAAAATGTAGGGACTGGGAATTGAACTAGGGGAGATGTCAGACCTCTTAACCACTGACGTATTTTCTAATGAATTAATATTTGGGTTGTCAAAGGTTATCTTAGACTAGACATTGGGTTGGGTTGCATTTGTGCCTCTTTGGTAGGTAGTAATATTGTAGCAAACACAAAACATGTCTGAGTAGATGATTAACCGTAATTCTTCAGAAAAAGAATTTAAAAAGCCAGCAGCCCTAGGTTTGCACATGCTAGGCAAGTGCTATAGCACTGAGCTTCATCTTCAGCTCCAAAATTTGACTTTAAGAGGAATAAGACATTCCCATCTTATTTCCTTTTCCCTGCTTCTCTGAAGAGTTGAAGGCCAAGCAGAAAGGAAGTTTGGTGTCTTCTACATCAGGATATGCATTAAGGACTTGGGACTGTAGGAATAAGGAAGGCCACTGCTTCACAGGGAGGACAGGCAGGACCGATAGCAGCAGCTGCTTACTTCTGGAGAACATTGAGCAGAAGCTTAGGCGGGCCTGGCTTCCACTCTTTACACTCATGTCTTGTTTTCCTAGATCTGTCACCTCCCTGCTTTAC
Source organism: Rhynchomys soricoides (assembly GCA_019843965.1). NCBI lineage: Eukaryota > Metazoa > Chordata > Mammalia > Rodentia > Muridae > Rhynchomys > Rhynchomys soricoides. Next base: position 8,326,298 of record JADRCH010000063.1, on the reverse strand, counting down.
ATACTGAACTTGACTGCTAAAGCACTTTGAGTACCTGAGAGTCTCCATTAGAATCTGCTTTGGAAGCAAGAACAGGTAAGTGAAGGCAGTGTCATGCTCTTGAGATAGCAACTGGAAGAAGGGGCAGTGGCAAATATTACAGCTGTAAAGCGGGATATGACTGAGAACAGTGTGGAGCCCAGAAGGCGTGCTTCGACAGTGTGACATGCAGTGGAACGTGGAACGCCATTTCAGAATGGTCCTAGAATCTCTCAGTGACTGGATAGCATGGATGTGTGCTGCCTGATAAGCTAGGATAGACTCCACGTCACAAGTGCTGGGGCATAGATGTGCACTATCACACCCCGTATATGTGGTACTGGGGATCGAATCCAGGGCCTCGTGCATGCTAGGCAAGCATACCAGACGGTCTGCTCCTAAGAATTTTAATTGTGGTTCTCCTTTGAACTTTTTTTTTTTCTGTAGACTATTCCATTATGGATGGAGGGGACGATGGTAACCTTATCATCAAAAAGAGGTTTGTGTCTGAGGCAGAACTAGATGAGCGGCGCAAAAGGAGGCAAGAAGAATGGGAGAAAGTTCGGAAACCAGAAGACCCAAAAGGTAGGTAGATAGACCTAGAGTTGGACGCCATTCATTTAACCTTCATATTCAAATAACCTTTATGTTTATTTTATATGTATTAATGTTTTGTCTGTGTGTGTGTCTGTGCAAGGATGTCAGGTGCCCTGGAACTGGAGTTACAGACAGTCGTGAGCTGCCATGTAGGTGCTGGGAATTGAACCCAGATCCTCTGGAAGAGCAGCCAGTGCCACTGAACCAACTCTCCAGCCCCTCATTTAACTCTTTAATCTTCGCAAAACCCTGCCAAGACGGTGGTAATTGTCCTTACTAGAATTTAGGACCCAGGCCCACAGGATGAAGTAAGCTATGTGAACTCTCCACAGCAGAACCAGTACTCCATATTTGCCCCCCTCGCCCCACCACAGTGCCTCCCAGGAGATTCTGCTAGTTGCTTGCCAGGTAGAAGGGCAGTTGAACTGAGATGCTGCTACTAGGTTTGAACTGGCTGCTCATCCAGTTAGCAAGGTGGCATTAATAGTTGTCTTTGAAGCCCACCTGCCCTCTCTGTCTGAGGTGCAAAGGGAAATGATAGACTTTGTGGTATTTTCACCCTTAGATGTATAGAGACTTAACTATTTTTCCAACTCTCTGTGATTCCAAAATAATATGAAATAACCTAAATTTTGTGTCTCCTTTATCCTGTCTCCTTTCAGAATGTCCAGAGGAGGCATATGACCCTCGGTCTCTGTATGAACGTCTGCAGGAACAGAAAGACAGGAAGCAGCAGGAATATGAGGAGCAGTTCAAATTCAGTAAGCTTCAGAAATTGGACATTTGAGGGACTCACTGGGCCTTTTGATGTACTTTGGCCTTATGAAACCATCTTTGTTACTAGCAAAAGAAAATCTTGATTATCCAGCCTCCAGGAGCTCAGTTCAGTGGGAAAAAGACCATCTTCTGCCTTCCTTTTTACTTAGAGTTTAAGATACCATTTGAATTCTGTGCTGATTTCTAGTAGGGGAGAAATGCTTAGCCTTGATGCCATACCATTTATTAAAAAGCCATAGTGTTTAACACTTCTTTCTTATAATTGCTCAACGAATCTGCTGCTTGTTTAAAAAGAAAAATGGCCTGCAGTATGGCTCATGAGTACCAATGCTTGTGTGAGCTGACCACCTGAGTTGATCCCCAGATCCCACAGTTGGAGGGAGAGAATAACTCCCAATGGCTGTCCCTTAGCCTTCACATGTGTGCCCTAGTGCATGTGTACACACAGCATCCACAGAATAAACATATAGGGAGGGAAAAGTCAAAGAAGACTGTTTGTCTCCTCAGTGCTCCCTCAGTCTCCTCAGTGCTCCTTGTTCACTTATTTCCTCAGAAAACATGGTAAGAGGGTTGGATGAAGATGAGACCAACTTCCTTGATGAGGTTTCTCGGCAGCAAGAGCTGATAGAGAAGCAGCGACGAGAAGAAGAACTGGAGGAACTGAAGGAGTACAGAATATCCTTTGTGCTTGCTTTCCTCACGAATATAAAGTGGCCTTCTACCTAGTCCTTACAGTTTGTTAGCACTGATGTCCCTATGACTCTGAGTGATTGATTGGCTGTGACCTGTGGGGTGTGTTGCATGTGCATATCTATTGTAATCAGAATTCCATGCTTTTCAGGATTAACCAGGCATAAATTCTCAGTCGGTAGCGGGGTATTCTTGCTTTGTAGGATTAGACTTATATGGGCAATGTAGCCAACCCCACTGGAGAGACATCTCATGAGATTTAAAAGGTAATGTTTCTGATCTTTTATATGTATGTGTGTACAGTGCACGCTTACTGAAGTCAAAGATCATCTTATCCAGTGGCCCGCTCTTTCACTGCTTTAGGCCCTTGGATAGGATCTCTATGAACCTGAGCCCTGCTATGCTAGCTAAGCTGCCTGGCCAGCAAACTCCTAGGATCTGCCTGTCCCCACCATGCCTGGCTTTTATATAAGTGCTCAGAATTGGAACTAAGGTCTTCATGCTAGCCCAGACAGTGCTTTTACTTACTGAGCCATCTCTCCAGACCTAAAAAGGCATGCTCAGAAACACTGTGCTTACTCTTCTGTTTTTAGCAAGATTAGCCAATCCTCTCATACACCGAGAACTATTCCTGTAGTGAGCTCAGGGAACAAGGAAGGTCATTTTACTTTGGCTTAATATTGCCTTGTTGGAAACATCTACTTGTATAACTTTGCCCCCATTTTCCTGAAATGGTCTCACTGCATAGACTAGGTTGGCCTCAAAGTTGTGATCCTCTTGCCTCTTGAGTGCTCAAGTTACAAATGAATACCACATGCCTTTGAATGTCTTAATAGGCTCCTCCATGTCTTACTTAGTAGATGAAAAGTCATCAGTTCATGCCACATTGATCCTAATCACATTTCCCTCCATTAGTCTTTTCCCGGTCTTCCCTGTCTCTACTCTCCCTTAGCCAAAAGTACTTACAAAGGGTTCTCCAAAGCTCTCTAAATCTTGCTGTCTTTCTCATCACTCTGGACTTTCTTTTTTATTGCTGGGGTTATTACTAATTGGTTTCCATTTCTCTTTGCCCCAACAATCTGTTCTTTGGGCAGAAGAAGTGGGAAATTGTAAAAGTTCCATGGCATCATGTAACTTTACTATTTGAAACACTCCAGTGATTACACACACACACACACACACACACACACACACACACACACACACACACCGTGGCAGTTAATCAAAAGAGTAGACCTCTTTTCGAGACAGGATCTCACCATGTAACTCTCACTAGACTAGAGCTCACTTTGTAGACCAGGCTAGCCTTGAAATCACAGTGATCCACCTGTCTGCCTCCTGAGTGCAGGGACTAAAGATATGCACCACCATGCCTGGCTCAAGTCAGAGTTCTTTAATCAGACTCTACAGGGTTCTGCATGACTTAGGGTAAATTACCTGGGTTCTGTAGCCACTCTTCCTGGTGTTCACTCTACTCTAGCCTCTGGCCTTTAGGTTCCTCACACATCATCAAATGGATTCAATTGCAAGGCCCCAATTTCATGGTTTCCTCAACCTGAAATGTTCTTCCTTTAGATTTCCCAAGGCTAGCATTTCATGGCTTAGGACTCAGCTCTGTGTTCCTTTCCTAAGCACTTTGTATAGTTGCAGCTCCTGATTGCTGTGCCATCACATCCTGTTTACCACCAAATGAAATTACTGGTAGTGTTATCTGGAGATTTATACATTCTAAGCACATGCTCTACTACTGAGCTACCCAAGCCCCATAATTTTGTTTTAAATAGGGCACATTTTCATTTGTTTGCTTTGGCTCATTTTATCTCTTTACTGCTAGAATGTAAAATAAGTTCTATAACAACCAGAATGACTGATTTTTTTCCCCAGTGCCTGGAATATAGTAAATTTTCAATAAATATGTGAATAAATAAGTATATAGCTCACAGGAGCTACCAGTCATCCATCCTAACTTTTACCCTTCTGCAAGGAATCCTATTTGGATATTTCAAGCTTGTAAGTTGAGTAAACTCACTGTTCTGTTTGAACATGCTTCATCAATGAATTGATAATTGATGGTAGGACAGAGTCAGTGTGCATCCCTGACTGGCTTGGAATTTACTATGTAGACAAGGCTGGACTCAGGGACAGAAGTCCACCTGCCTCTGCCTCCCCAGAGCTTAAATTAAAGGTGTCTGCCACTATGCCTGGTTTGATGGTAGGATTTTATATTTGTACTAGCTAGTATTTTCCTGCAGTGTATACAGTAGTTCCATTAAACAGCAATGTGGGCAGATGCTCTGGGATGTAATGTCCGTCAGAGCTAGGAGGATAAGTACTGGCTGCCAGCCTTGGTTTGAGTGCATTCTGAGGCTGAGAGAGTTGATTCCAAGTTGCCCCTTAGTGTCAGCTGTAAACTTAAGACTGACTTCTGAATCTCTGCCTCTGCCCCTGCCCCGAGGACTGCAGAATAACAATGTGAGCTGACACAGCTGTGGAGATGGGCAGGTCTTTCTGGATCATGTGTCAGACACCAGGCCTTCTTACACTTTTCACATAAATTGTTTTATTTTAGGTTGGTGGACTAGCAGATAAGTGTCCACCAGAGGACATTCTAGAAAATAGTGCTATGACTATAAAATGGCCTTCAGTTTTCAACTAAAGGGATGAAAGAACCAGGAAGTGCTTTGTTTAATTAAATCTGAAATTTTTGAGATGTGTTTGTTTTAGAGAGAAGGTCAATTTTGATGTGAATAAAAGAAATTACTACTACTTGCTCCCTGTCAAAGGTTGGAACTTTGCTTTAACTAAAAATATTTTATTAGTTGAAGAGTAGGTTCTAGCATGCATGTGGTGGGTCAAAGGACAGCTTGTGGGAGTGGGCTCACTCTTTCAGCTATGTGGAGCCCAGGGACCACTCAGGTTGCTAGGCCTGCAGCAGGTGCCATTTTCTCTACTTTAAAAAGAAAAAAAGAAAAGTTAATGTTTTCTTTTTTTAATCAGTGACTTGTTATTAGAAATACCTGGATGTTTTGATATACTCATTTTTTCACATTTTAGTAATTAATAGATTAGGTTTCTTTCTTTTGTCCTTTCTTCCTTTTTTTAAAGCTCTGTGCCTTAGTGACAAACTTAAAGGTAGAAACTGCAATGTACTAATGACTGACATTTTTTTACTAGGAAAATGAAGTCTCTTGTTTCAACTCCACCCCCACCCCCACCCCCAATAAAAATGACTGTTTAGGGCTGACAAGATGGCACAGCAATTAAACCCTGATGGCCTGAATTTGATCCCTGGGACCCATATGGTAGAAATAGAGAACTGCCACCTGTGAGTGGTCTCCTCACCTCTGTGCACTTGCTGGAAGATGTGCATCCCATCTCCCTGTGTGTGTTTAAATGTAATTTTAAGACAATGAAGATTGAGGGCTGGCAAGGTGGCTCAGTGGGTGAAGACATTTGCCACCTAGCCTGGTGTGTGTGATCTCTGTTTCTCCATCTTTCAAAGGCTGCTTCTTGGATTTCTTGGGCACTAGATGTCACTGTTGTCCAGGAAGGCACTGCTGCATCCTAAAAACGTGCACCCTGTAGGATATTTACCTGTTTAGTAAGTTGTGAGGAAGAGCCTAAAATTAAAATGGAAGGAACATATGCTAGAAGAGAGAACAGCAGGAGTGACAACCTTGTGAGCTGGTGATGACCGTGATGTGGTACTGGGGAGTGAGCCTAGGGCCTTACATGTGCTAGGCAGCCTCTCTAGCACTGAGCTATAGCCTAGCCTTTTTTCTACTTTTTATTGTGAGACAGGAAAGTCAAAAGCTCTTTTAACCTTCCCAGGCTGGCTTGACCACTTTATAACCCAGAGTAGGGCTTAACCCTCTCAAATAGCTGGAATATAGGCCTGCACCAACAGGTCAGTCCTACCCCCCCCAGCTCCCCCCCCCCGACCCCCCGTGTGTGTGAATGCATGTGGAGAGTTAGAGAACAACTGTTCCCCTTCTACCTTGTGTTTGCTGGGGATTGTGTGTGCTGGGGATTGAACTCGGGCACTGCGGCAAGTGCCTTTACTCCCTGAACCACCTTGGCAGCCACACAGCAAGGTCTTAAGGAATATAAAGGAAAGTGAGGAGTTATCTATGACTTCCTTAGAAATAAGTCTCACCTTTCAAAGGTGAGATCAGGTTTTGCAGAATGTCCTCATGACTGTCGGTGACATTCAGATGAGAACCATAAGAAGCAGCTTGTTTTGCTGGTGCAGCATGTCAGAGTACACCAGTAAGAAGATTGTAAATGAAGAATCCTGCAGACATAACACAGGAGCCCAAGGCCATTTTCATAAGCATAAGCAAGGCTGGGCACATTCATGAGTCTGAGGTAGGAAATTACTAAAACCTGACCTTCACACATGCACACAGTGATACACACATGCTTTCGTCCACGTACTCATGTGCACATACACATAGGATCTGGTGCTTTAGGCCTATATCCCAACCACTTGAGAGGCCAAGTCAGGAAGGTCTCACGTTTAAGTTCCGCCAAAGGGCCTGTGGATTATATTTGTTATCCTCTGGATTTACTTTGCCTCTGTAGCATTTCATCCTTTTGGTTAATCTGACCCTTAACCTGTAACTCACAGTAATCTCAACAAGGTTGGAATTTCTGCAGAAAATAAGGAAGTAGAGAAGAAGCTGGCCGTGAAACCCATAGAAACCAAGAACAAGTTCTCCCAGGCAAAGCTGTTGGCAGGAGCTGTGAAGCATAAGAGGTCAGCGAGAGTGTGCACACGGTGAAAATCTCCCTCTGGCCACATAGTCTGAAATGCCACTTGCAGTGGTGGCCAGAGCAAATGGATATTCAGCATGTTGCTGTGACAGTGCTTCAGTGTGCTTGCCTTTCTCTCTCCCCTGCCAGATTTAGTCTCCCGGTAGCCTTTGACTCTAGCCTGATTGGATCACTCATTCAGCTGACATACAGCTCCTTTTTTTTCACTGAGCACCTTCTGGAGGTTAAATTTCCTCTAATGGCCTCACACATTACTCTCACCAGATCCTCAGAGTATTGTTTATTATGGTCCGTTTTACAGATGGAAAGACAGCTGGAGCGATGAAGAACTTTTATCCACGGTAGTGCAGTAATAAAGCAAGAGTTCAGTGTTGAGCTTTTGTATCTCTAGGCAAACGAGGCAGCAGATGCCTCAGGATTGCTGTTGGTGAGGGGTAACAGCTGGAGGAGGACAGTTGGAAGTGTGCTTCCTGGAAGCTAGAGATGGGCTTAGGAAGATGTTGACGGGATAGGGCACCGGGGCTCTGATGGACAGGCAAGGGAGAAGACAACCCAGAAAACAGCTGCTTCAGAGGCCTTGAAAGAATATGGCAGCTGTGACAGGGTAGAGACCTGGCTACCGCTCACTCTGACTGATGTGGGGAGTAGCACTACTGGAGATCCTGATAAGTTCTTTGTCATGTTTGCTCTTCCCTTTTCAAATCCTGAAATGGCAACGAAGTGATTGAATCAGCTTGACCAACCAGACCGTGGACGAAATGATGTAAAGTGCAGTCTATTGGGAAAATCAATATGGTGTATTGGCAACCAGCCACATGTTTTGAATAGAGTGTGTTGATGCAGCCTTGTGGTTTGGCACATCCTCTATCTGCTGCAGATGTTCCTAGGAACACTGAGCACATGTAAAATGTCATCGTGGTACACCAGCAGCAGGGGGAGGATTGTGGTCTGAGAAGAAGGAACCTTAACAAACCATGCTTCTTTAAACACCCCGTGTAAGCCTTCCAAAGTCCACTGGCTCTCAGGAATCAGACCTGGGCCAGTGTGATGAGCTCTCCAGGTGGGCAGTTACCTCTAGGTACTCTTGCATTGCCAAATGGTGTTTCAACTGTCTCCCTTGATTAGTCTATATCATATTTAGGAAAGGTTCTGTTAGCTTATTTGGTGATCTGTAGAGCGTCTCTCTTGGGTTTTCAAAGTACATCACTTAATGTTGCTTTTGAAGCAAGGTGACACATTCGCCTCTTGGGGCAGGAGTTTTTGAGCTTCTCTGCCTTGGTTTATTAAAATAACATGAGAGTTTGTCAAATAATGTGGACTCGTAGGCTTCACACCAGTTCTGGTTTAGTAAATGTAAAGTGTGGGAGTCCTTGTCGTTAAAGCTACATGGACAGATTCTCTGTGAAAATCTGGAGTCTCCCAGAGTGTATGAAGCATCAAAACAAAATAACCTGTTTCATGTCTTTTTCAAGTTTATTCTTGTTTTAGTGTTACAAATTCCTATGGGATACCCATGCTCATTCATTTTCAGTCTTTTCAGTTAGAGGCACTCAGTGCTGTTTACTTCTTTCAGCTCTCATCGAGTACAGTTTTTATACTTCCTACTGTGTATTTAGAATTACCATTGTAATTTCTTCTTCACCTCAGGAATAATACTGAAATATATTTTAAGTTTTCAATATTGAGGTAACTGATCCATACTCCACTTGGTTCTAAAATACTCTTCCCCCCATATACACGCATTACTAACAGCTTATAATCCTAGGCTATGAAATATGGTACTTAGGTTTTCCTTACTATATCATGATTTTTATTTTAAAGATGGAATCTCACTGTGTAGCCCTGGCTGGCCTAAGTCTTGCTGTGTAGACCAAACTGTTCTTGATACCTGCTCTGCCTCCCAAGTAGTATCATAGGTGTGCCCCGCCATGCCTGGCAATCCTGGTTCTTTGGCAGGGCTTTAGACTATGTCACTTGTTCCTGGAGCTAATGTTCTAAGGGACTTTGAGGAGACTCTGTGTTGGGTCTGACTCTCTCTGCCTGTGAATCAGGATGTAGTTCTCAGCTGCTGCTGTGGTGCCATGAAGCTGCCATGCTGCTTGCTATGATGATAATGGACTAAACCTCTGAAACTGTAAGCTAGGTCCCTGTCTTAGTCAGGGTTTCTATTCCTGCACAAACATCATGACCAAGATGCAAGTTGGGGAGGAAAGGGTTTATTGAGCTTACACTTCCAATTGCTGTTCATCACCAGAGGAAGTCAGGACTGGAACTCAAGCAGGTCAGGAAGCAGGAGCTGATGCAGAGGCCATGGAGGGATGTTCCTTACCGGCTTGCTTGCTCAGCCTGCTTTCTTATAGAACCCAGGACTACCAGCCCACAGATGGTACCACCCACAAGGGGCCCTCAGCCCTTGATCAGTAATTGAGAAAATACCTTACAGCTGGATCTCATAGAGGCATTTTTCTCAACTGAAGCTCCTTTTTGTGATAACTACAGCTTGTGTCAAGTTGACACACAAAACTGTCAAGTACAGTCCCAATTAAATGCTTTCTTGTAAGAGTTGCTTTGGTCATGGTGTCTCCTAACAACAAAAGAACAGTGACTAAGACACCAGGGTTTTACCTAATTCCAGATGTAGGCAAGTTGATAATGAAGAATAGTCATCACAGCACCGAAGCCTGTTTCATGCTAGGATTTGCCTTGATCCTTCCTTTTTTTTTCTTTCTTTCTTTTTTTTTGTCATTTGAGACCTCTCTGTGTAGCCCTGGCTGTCCTGGATCTCCACTCTGTAGATGAGGCTGGCCTCGAACTCACAGAGATCCACCTGCCTCTGGCTTCCAAGTGCTGGGATTAAAGGCGTGCGCTGCCATGGTCCTCTTTTTATCCATATTCCCACTTATAATCTTTCTGGTATTAAATTTTGGGGGCTTTGTTTTTAAGTTTTAAAATAAATACCTTTAAATGACTGCTTTAAAATGTGTTTACTTATCTAGTTTTTAGTTTGTGTGGTCTGTATTTAGTTTTTTAAATATTTTTTTTATATTTTATATTTATATATTTATATATTATTAAATATAAATATTTCTACCATCTTAATGCTGTCTTATTATTTTTGCTCTTTGTTTATTTACTTACTTTTTTATAGAGCAGGGTGTATGTATTCTAGTCTGGTCTCAAACTCACTGTACAGCCAGACTTGGACTTCTGATCCTCCTGCTCCGCCTAAGTACTGGGATTACAGAGTGTGTCCCATGCCTGGTTATGCTATTTTGGGGGATTGAACCCACAGCTTTCTCTAGGTATTGGCCATGGTCTTAACGACTGAACTACACCCTCAGTATCCCTTTTACTTTTTAAAAATAATCTTTTTATATTCTTGCTTTTGAGAAAAAAAAGTGAAAATGACCTTAAAATATTTTTTCTTTCCATTGTATATACTTTGTTTCTATTCTTTTACTGATAGGTCTTGAAATTTAATAGGCAGGCATACTTAGCAAAACTAAATAGCTGTTTTAACACCTTAAAGATTATATAAACAGATGATCTCGGGCCAGGGCTGCAGTTCTGTGCTAAAGCACTTACCTACTGTTGAGAAGCTGTGGGCACACTCTCCCCAGCACAAGCCCCCTCCCACAAAAGGGACCTTTAGACTTTGTGCTGCATTTGCTCTCTTCTATGTACTACTACGGCCACAGGACCTTACTGTGTTTCATGCCACAAATTAGACTCTGGCCCATATATAAACAGATACCTGTTTAGACTTACATCACCGTCTTTTCCCCTGATACAGTGTCTTTTCCGTTGAAATGTATTCTTGAGATAATGTTTTAGTGAAAATCTTTTGGATGTCAAAAATATTTCCTTTAATAATTTATATTTTTTTCATTGTGAAATGTGTAAATACGCTTGAAACCCATGAGTTGAATGATAAAGAAGACAGAAAGGCAAAGTTTGCACGCTGTGCCCTTGGGTTTGTTCGGAGGTTAAGTTCTCCTAACAGACTTTATATTTGAAAAGAGGTTAGGAAGTGAAATGAAGGCTTTTCATTTCAGTCATCCCAGCTCCTTGAGACTGCCCCAGCCTCCCATAAATGCTTCTGGTGCCCTGATTTGATCCCTAAGATTCAACATAGCTCAAATCACTGTGTTTTCTGTTACAGCTCAGAGAGTGGCAATAGTGTGAAAAGACTGAAACCAGACCCCGACCCAGATGACAAGGCTCAAGGTGGGTGTGGCCCCTTCATTGTACCCATGATGGACGAGAACTGTAGGAAGAATTCGTCTTATGTATAGGGATGCGTTATTTCTCTTTAAACAAACCTCCCTTGACTTAAATGCCAAACTGTTTATACTAAACAGGAATTTCTACCATGAATATGTCAGCTGCCCTACGAAAGTGGTGGGTTACAAACCAATAGCATTGATATATAACAGTTGAGTTCTCCCAGGAGTGCTTATAAGCCCTGGTCAGATGACCTCTGCTCACAAAAGGTTTTTCTCTGTCTTGCCAAATGTCAAGTTTCTTGGTTTCACCTGTGGCAGACAGAATGCCAAACTCCTGCTGATGGTTGGATTGCACTGAGCCTAATGGGATCCAGGAGTCTTATTTTCCTTAAAAGTGGTGACTTCTTATGTGGTGAAATCTGCCTCTATATTAGGTAGCATGAAATTGTAGGTAAAGGGGAGTGTTCTCGGGCTGGAACGAGGAAGTCAAGAGTTTGCTGTTAGTTGCACCTGTGGGATTAAGGATCTAATTCAATTTGGTTGGTCATCTATAAAACAGGGCTTTCATTTATTTCTTTCTCAAACAAATAATGGGTGCATTTAAAATTGTTTTTTCACAGTTCCAGGGATGGTAGCTGTACCTTTAAAAAGGATCTTCAGTAAAGAGCCTCTTCCCACACCCTTTTCCAGTCTCTTTCGTTTCCACAGAGAAACACCATTGTGTATTTCATATGTGTCCATCCAGACCTATTGTACACATGTAGAAGCAGTTTCATATGTCAATCTAAATGCCTTCTTCCCTGTCCCTGCATTCTTGTGCAAGCTAGGCAAGAAATACCCTCCTTTGCTAGAAGGAGAGACCATAGAAGAGACTGGCTATCCTTGAAGCTTGCTTCAGTCTTACCCTCTGCAGGGGAAGGCTTTGCCTTGGTCCTCCTGAAGGAAGCCTCGACCCTGACAGAAATTCAGCTCCTCCACTGAAAATTAGCTTGAGCAGAGGCAGCAAACACACAAGGTGGCCTGTGTACTCTCTCCATCTGCCTGCATTCCAAGAACAAACATTTCACTATTCATAATTTTCTGTGCTGAGTTGACACGACAATGTGGTCCGGCAAAAGCAGGAGTTGGCAGGAAATATCCCCCAAATGGTGAGCTGAGAGGGCAGCGCTTTGTTCTCTGGGCCATAACTGCTTTTGGAATGAAATTTGTCAGAGTTGCAGTCTTTTCTCTCTTGAAACTTCCTAGATAATTGGAGGTTCTGGTCCCTTCACTTAAGCAATTCAGGGTCACAATGGCCCCGTTCCTGTGGCAGCTCTGTACTTAGCGACATCCTCCCATAGGCTAGCTACAGCTCTCCTGAGCACTCTGAACTTGATTCTTTTATTCTCTGCTTCTGAAAGCATTCTGTGTGGTGCATATTAACACAACAAACACTCAAGGAATGAATTAACAACTTCTTGTCATGTCTCAACTATTAAAACCATCAGATTTTTGCCATCACCCCACCCTCCCCCAAATTAACTATTTGCAAGGGAACTGTAGAGTGACGGTAACTCCTATCATAAATTCTGTCCTACTTTGTGCCATACCCAGTGTATCCCATGGTGGTTGTGGTTGGGGTCACCTCTCAAGGGTCCACTGTGGAGTGGGCACCCTGTCCCTTCAGCAGGTGGCAAGGCTTCTGTGGCGTTCTTTCTTTATTGGAAGGGTCCTGTGGGTGAGAGACAGGTGGGACAATTCTGCTCTATTGAAATGGCTAGAATGCTCTTTGAATTTTTATATTTGCCCTTTTGAAAACAATGTCTGAGTCAGTAATATATGTATATAATTATTTAGAGAAGGGTTGAAAGGATTACAGTAAAAAAGCAACTCTCCCCTGCTCACTAGCCATCAGTTTCTTCCCGGACATTGCTACCAGTTTTTCATGTTTTTGCTTTTGCTTTTTCAAGCTTTGTCATATATGTGCATGGGCATGTTCCTGATTCTCCCCAAATTACATCTGTTGTCCTGCTTCTCACCTTTTTCATTGAGCATGTCTTAGAGACCATTCATTTCCAGTGAGGACACTGTCTCATTGTTTCCTTCCCTCTTCCCCCGTAGACCCAGAGCCATGTGTATACTAGGGTAGCGCTCTATGTTGAGTATGCTGAGCTGAAACCCCAGCTACAAAGAATAAAGCCCAAGATTCTTCATTCTTTGCCTTTTGCCTACTGTCCTAATTTGCTTCTCTGTTTTTGTAACAAACCCCCCAACCAAACCAACTTGGAGGAGGAAAAGGTTTATCTTCCACTTCTAGTTCTAAGTCCATTGCTATAGGAAGTCAGGGCAGGAGCTCAGTAGGAGCCATGGAAGAGTGCTGCTTACTGGCTTGCTGGCCATGGCTTGCTATGCTTATTTTCTTAGAGAACACAGGAACACCTGCCCAAGAGTGGCAGTGACTACAGTGGGCTGGGCCCTCCCACATCTATCATTAATTAAAATGTTCCACAGATATGCCTGCAGGTCAGTCTGATGAGGGCAATTCCTCAGGTGAGGTTTGTCATCAAGTGACTTGGTTTGTGCCAAACTGACAGTCACCAGCACAGCTTCTGTAGACAGCTCCCTTTTGCTGCTGTACACAGATCTGAGGAACACCACTGATACTGTGAGAAGTCCTTCCCTACAGAGAAGTAAACATTTGCCCCTTTCTTAGAAGGCCTCAACAACAAACCAAAGTACGATTCTCCCAGAATTCACCCTGTAGAACCAGTATTTCGTGGGTGAGAGGTTACTGAAGGAGCATGGGAGATCCCAAAGCAGCCACACTGGAGGTGTTCACCCAGCATGTGTGATGGCTTGCTTCCCTTAGCTGCAGAGATAGAGCTACCCTCAGTTAGCCTTCCTCGGTCTACACACTTTAGGACCTTCCAAAATACCCCAGCATTCTACCCTGGACGGAGTTAGGGCGGAATTATATATGGCTGGGAGGAACACAAGGATGAACACAGGAGCACTGCAACAATATTTAACAGGCTAAAGAGATCCCATTGGTGTTACCTTAACCCCTAATTTGAGGCCTCATCCTGTGCTGGACACTTTTCTTAACTCTGCAGATACTGCGGTAAGTGAAGTTTCACCTTGAGCTTATGTTTGAGAGAGTACCAGATAGTAAGTATTTGGATTTGTTTGTTGCACTGGGGCTTCTTCTTCTGGGAGAGCCTTGGCATAGTGCTCTGGGCCTGGAAAGAACCCTTCACCTTTAGGAAGGGAGGTCCAATGACCCTCCCCATCTTCGCCTACTCTGAGGGAAGTACACAGTCAGCAGGCCTGATTGGGATGGTCTCTTGCAAGCAGCTACAGCTTATCTGAAGGTGGTGGATATTTTGCTCCGAGGACCACGTTCTGCAAGAGTTGGCTAAGTTTGGAAGACATTGCTAAATTTCTTTGAGGCATTCCTCACTCGTTCCTTCCTAGTACATTGTTTCTACTCCTGTTTAGAACTCGTGTTTTATTGTTTGCCAACTGCTCCTGTCATCTGTGTCTTTTTTTTTTTTTTTTTTTTTTTAAAGGACAGGGCCTCAAATTCACTATATAGCCAAGGATAACCTTTAGCTTCTAATCTTCCTGCCTCTAATTTCCAAGTGCTGGGATTATAGGTATGCATTACCATCTTAGTTAGGGTTACTACTGCTATGATAAAATTCCATAACAAAAAGCAAATGGAGAGGAAAGAGTTTATTTGGCTTAATCTTCCATATAATAGTCATCAAAAGCACTGAGGGCAGGAACTCAAGCAGAGCAGGAACCTGGAGGCAGGAGCTGATTCCGGGACCATTGAGGGGTGATGCTCACTGGCTTGCTCCTTATGGCTTGCTCAGCTTGATTTCTTATAGAACCCATGACCACCAGCTCAGGGGTGGGACCACTCACAATGGGCTGAGCCCAATCACTAAGAAAATGCTCTACAGCTAGATCTTGTGGAGGAGGCATTTTCTCAGTTAAGGTTCCTTTCAAACAACTCTAGTTTGTGTCAAGTTGACATAATACTATGAAGCACAATTACCATGCCAAGTTTTTGCAGTGTTAGGGATCAAACCCAGGACTTCATACCATGTTAGACAAGAACTCTGGTATAATTGACCTACATCTCAGGGTGCCTACCACCACCACCACCACCACCACCACCACCACCACCACCGGCTGGTGTTGAACTTGCAATGATCTTCCTGCCTTCATCTCCCAAGTGTTGGGATTGTAGCTGTGCACTGCCATTCCCTGCTCTTTGTGGATTTTTGTTGTTCATTGATTGTGTTCTTTCTCCCTCCTTTCTTCCTTTCTTCCTCCCTTCCTTCTTTCTTCAGTGTAGGGGATTAAACACAGAGCCCTAACCCTGCTAGGCAAGTACCAACCACTGAGTCATTTCCCGGGCCTCACAGCTAAAAAAAAAAAAAAAAAAAACAGAGCTCCTTACATCTTAAAAGTTGTTAACTTTGTGATAATTGTTGTGAACATTCTTCATCACTGCCTCCTCTGCACTGTGACTGCTGTCTTCCAGACACTGCTCATTTGGCCTTTTGAGATTGGAGCACACTTACCTCCAGCAGTTTCTCCCATCCCTGCTAGAGAGGAGCAGACACCCTTAGCTGAAATCTGTGTCCCAGACAACTGATGACCTTAGCTTCTCGGTATAGCTCTGAATTCAGTAACCCTTCTGCATTCTCTTGAGGTATCTGCACAAGTGTGATTTGATTCATAGAAGGCAGTCCCCAAAAGGGATGTCCTTCCCCGGGCAGTGACTTAAGAACTCTGAGCTTTGGTATCACTTTAGTACGTCTTCTGGTGCAGACTTAGTTTAGTGTTTTATATACTCTAGCCTGCATGCTTACAACTTACTTGACTCCCGTCATTGGTAAGCAGGGGCAACACCCACATACAAGTCGTTACAGTGATGAAATGAGGCTGGAGACATTCAGAGGGAAGGAAGAATGGAGTGCCGTTCTCAGTTTAGGTTTGTTTGACTTTTTAAAACATTTTGGTTCTTAATTATGTATTTATGTATCTATGTATGTGTCTGGGTGTATGTGCATGAATGCGGTGTCGTGAAGGCCATCAGAAGGCTTCTAGGCCCTCCAAGCAAGAGCTAAATGTAGTTACAGGCTGTGAACTAGCTGGCGCGAGTGCTGGGAACTGAACTCAGATCCTCTTCAAGAGCACAGTATGTGCTTTTAATCTCTGAGCCATCTCTCCAGGCCTCTTCACTTTGCCTTTAATTGTCATTCTGCATGCTGTTGATGAAAGCCTTTGTCTTTGGAGTAGCAGAATCACTGCATATCCTGGGAAGAAAAGAGCCCAGATATTTGGTATATAGTATACCAAGTTTTAATATGTATATAAAACTTTTATACCAAGTTTTATAGTATACCAATATAGTTTTAAAATGTTTCCTTCAGGGGGTCTCAGCATAAAAGAACTAAAAAGTAAAAGTGGTGAAATCAGTTTCTGAAGTGCTCCTCTCCCAGTGGTGGGGAAATTGCCTTAATTAGCTGCATGACTAATGTCTGCTAGTTGGTTACTAGTCTCTTAAGTGTGGCATCGCAGAATCATTAGTATCACTCACAGGTGGTCTCTTAATCTAGCCTCCTGTTAAGGGCCACAGAGTAGCTGAGGAAGACATCAGATCTGAGTCTCACTTGCTGTAATACCATGACTTGTGAAGACGGGAGTCAAGCTATGATAGGTGACTACAGGGTTTATTCCCCATCTCAGAACTAGTGGGTGGCAAGAGAGTGTGGCTGTCTTTCAAGTCTCAACTGCGTACTCTCTGTCAGCTTCTTTGACTGTAACACAAAGATGTCCAGAGTCTCCCGAGATGGCATAGAATGGTTCTGCAGTACTGGGGCTTTTTTCTAGAAAGCCCCAGTGCGTCCAGACTGGTAATGGCCCTTCAACATTATGAAGGGTAATAGCTAACTCCCTGTCCTCCTTTTGCAGAGGCCTCATCCTGCATGTCTCTTGGAAACTCTTCTCTGAGCGGACCTCCCTCCATCCACTGTCCGTCTGCTGCCGTGTGCATTGGCATCCTTCCTGGCTTGGGTGCCTACTCTGGGAGCAGTGACTCCGAATCCAGTTCAGACAGTGAAGGCACCATCAATGCTACAGGGAAGATTGTCTCCTCCATCTTCCGAACCAACACCTTCCTTGAGGCACCCTAGCTCCTGACATTACCACAGGGAACATCTCCTCAGAGGGTTAGATGCCAGTTCTGCCTTGGCATCACCTTCCTCAAAAAACTTATTCACCTGCTTCCTGTGCACATGTGACATTTTAACCTAACTCAGAAATTCGTCACAGTCCACTTGTGGGTCAAACCCGGCCTGATTTCTCTTTATACTCCAGTGCAGATGACCAAACCTGTCCCGTTGATTGATGTGAGGAGTCTGGGTTCAGGCTAGTCTCAGAAATGTCACTGACAGTGCAAGGACAGGCACCAGCTGTCTTGCAAGGGTCTGGTGTCCCTTGTTGCTGTCTTGTTTATCTCCTCACTTAGCAGCACAGGAAGCAAGGGCAGCATTAGCTTGATATTCTGGTGTAGATGAATGGGTTGCTTGGTTCTACCATGTTGTGTGTGGGCATAGAGAAAGGGGCTGACTAGCTGATGACATGGAGCTGTCCCCTAGAACTAACCCTTCCTGGGTGTTGTGTGACTTAAGATTGCGAGCCACACCCATGAGGCTGTGAGCCAACTGCAGCCCTTGAGGTGACACTCTTCCATGTTCTCCCCTCTCCATCAGCCTGAGGATGTAGGAAGGAGCTGATAATGAGGGCATGTCCATCTTCTGCCCACCTTCTCTCCCTGAAAAATTGTTTTGATTTTGTTTTTGAAATAAAATATTTAGTTTAAGATTCTAAACATTAGAGAAGCAAACTTACTGAATCATAGCCAGAAACTGTAACTGCTGATAGCTATGTTAAAGAGATGACTAATGCCTAGCAGTTTCTGGAATCCTCAGACTGCAAACTAGTGGGACAAGCCTGCATGTTATGGCTGTACTCTTCTCCACCAAAGTACTGCTGTTTGCACATATAGTTGTAGTTTTTGACTGTGAAGCTATTTCCAGCCAGTCTGAGGTGCTGCTCAGTACTTCTTTATCCAGTGTGCCTCCCCCAGCCCCCAACACACACAACAGTTCCTGGGCCGTGAGCAGCCAACAGCAGCAGGCTCTCTTGCCTGTTTCTGTCTCTTAGAGGAGGGAGGGAGGGACTAGGTATGTAGGACTTAGGTGTTGGGAGATAGGTCTGTGTGCCCTGCTTCAGAATGAGCCTGAGAGGTTCTCTCTCTTCTTGCTGGTCCCAGCATCCATTGTTTTTTTCCCTTCCTCTGGGTGTGAGACGAGCGAGACACTGAATGTGTTGGCACTGACATACTGGCAGGCAGAGGAAGCTCCTCAGTTTTAACGTGGGCAGAGAGGGCCCTGGATCTCATCCAGCTCTTCCTTTCCCCTTCCAGTGTATTGACACTGGTGCCTACCAGCAGATGGTGGTTTTCCTCCACCCATCGCAGATGCCTGTGACGAGTGCTGCCACCCTTTGCAGAGCCTCCCAGCACTAATCTTTCCTGACTGTTAGTGCAGACCTGTCAGCTCCCTCCTGACAAACAAGACGTTTGGGTAAACCTGCAAGCACCTTCTGCCCCTTTGTGTCATTGTTCCTATGACTGTGCTGTCATCCCCACAGCACATTCCTGTATCCAGAGCAACCATGAGCCTTTTCAGGATGCAGACTAAGACATCAAAGTCATCAGCATCACATAGCTTGACTTTCAAACCAACTTGTGTGCTTCATGGTCTCTGTTGATGTTGAAAAGAAGATGGCAGGGTTGCAGGGTTTAAAACTGTTAACTTTAATTTTTAGCCCCTGTCAAGCAAGCTCTTGCTCTGTACCACACTGGCTTCCAGCTCTCCTATCACTTGAAGCACTGAACAATCTTCAGACCTAGATTTCTTGTCTTTTTGACAGAGTCTGCTGTGTAGCCCAAGCTGGCTTACAAATTTACCATCTTTTCACTTCAGCTTTCTGAGTGCTAGGATCACTGGTGAGTGCCACTAAGCCCAACTGTGATATCTGCTTTTGGTATTTCTGGTGGCCTTTTTAACCATAGTTCATTGTGCCTAAATGGTGTAGAGGCCCATAATTGAAACACCACTTCTATGGCAAAGCAGGACAACCAAGGGAAGCAGCCAGGGCAGACCTATGGTTCCCTCCCACAGAAGAACAGAATGAGAAGAGATAGAAGGAAACCCTCAGAACACAGTCATTCGTGTGCCTTTGCAGGTCGCTCCTGGGGTCAGATTAACCAGGGACCAAAAGTACTTGAAGGAAGGGTTCCCTCTGCACTGACCACGTGTCTTTTCTTTTTCCCTGTAAATAAGTGAGTGTAACAACTTCTAGCATATCAGGGTTCAGGCATCGTAAATTGATGTAAATCAAGTAAGCTAGGAATGACTGAAAGCATAGGGTATGAGCATAGGCCTGAGTAGTTCTGCAAACAGCGTTTCCCAGACAGCACTTGAGCATCTGCACGTGTTGACCCCTGGTGGTCGTCTGTGGACCAGTCCTACCAGATGTACTCCTGCCTGCATTACTGGGACTCTACAGTGGCTAGGAAAGTGGGGCAGATGGTTGGGGTTTGTTTCTTTCCTTGTACACTATCTTGAGTGGCAGAATTCTTAGGATCCTGAGACCTCTTGGGGAAAGCCAGCAGCAATCTGTTGCCAGCTCTACCTGGGAGACAATGAACTGTCCGAGTTGTATCAGTATTGCCCATCTCTCCCCCCCACCCCCACCCCGTCTCTTCCTGACACTTGTCTACCTGAAGCTATTGCTCACATGGGTGGGGAAGAAAGGGACTTGAAGTTCAAGTCACCTGTTTCTATAAAAGCCAGGAGGCTGAAATGACTGGACCCACGCAGGTAGCTGACTTCCTGCCTGCACAGCTTCCAGAGGTCCCAGGACCCAGCAGAAAGAAAGTTCCTCAGACTGAAGTAAGACTCACCAATGCACCCGCTACTCAGTAAGGTACCTTGTCAGAGGCCACACACACACTTTTTTTGTTGTTTTTGTTTTGTTTTTGATTTTTGCTTCCCAGCCCCTGAATTCTTCCCTTTTGGCCAGCTCCTCAGTTAAGGGAAAAGCTTGGTTTGCTGGACCAGCCTCTTGAGAACAGTCTTTCCACCCTCCGTAGATGTCATAGTGATCTCATTACAGGCAGACAAGGCCCTTCACCTAAGGAACAGAAATAATACCAACTTCCTATGACCATATATAAATCATCTAGATTAGAAGTCTCCCGTGTCTGGGTAGGGTATCCAGAGTGTGTTAACATGCTGCACACAGGTTTGTATGGTGCTGGCATTTCCTGCTTGTAACCAGAACACTGACATGTTGGAAGGATCAGATCTGGTTGTCAGTTCCACCAGCTTCTGCCTTCGATCCAGTTATTTAAATGTTAATTGCTTAGGCACACCGGATTCTTAGGCTCAAATGTCCTTGCTGTGGGTGTGTGACTCAGCTGTCCTCTTAGGCCCCTCCAGGAAAGGAAGGAGAGCTCAGTGGCTCAGTGAACAGTCATTTGGACTTGGGTGACTTCTTGGTATCCTGGCTTGCCCAGCCTAGTTATACATGCTAGGATGGAATGCAAGTACTTGGTGCATGGTGCTTGGCTGGAATCTCATCAACACTTTTGTAGTCACAAGTTGCACAGTCACACCTTAATGACTGTGATGGGCTGTCACTGTTCTACCTGCTAGAGGAATGGTCTCAGAGGGAGTCGGAATAGCATTAACAGTCCTGGCCCCAGCAGCAGAAGAGACACAGAAAGGCCACATGGGAGACAGGCTCCTCTTGTTTCTGTAACACCACTGACTCTACAAGTCAAGCAGTTGGGGGACACGCTGCATTGTTTTAGTGGACTTGTTTTTCATTCTGAAAAAGCACTCTGATGCACTTCTATATTCTATAAAGGAACCCCAGAGGCCCAGTGACTTGCCTGGGTTGCCCTGATATATGGCAGAACCAGATTTTTTATTTAAACCTAAAGGAGGGCTTTCTTGTGCGTTCTCTTTCTCTCTCTCATGTTGAGACTGACTCCAACAGTCCCATAGTCACCTACCTATGTCCTTTAGACTCCCTTGTTGGCTAAGCCCGTTAGTAGCTGGGTGTGGTAGATGTGGTAGAATACATCTTTAGTCCTAGCTACAAGAAGACAGAAACGGGATGATCTCATGAGTTCAAGGCCAGCCTGCTCTACATGGTGAGTTCTAGGGCACCCAGAGCTGCCTAGTGAGATCCTGTCTCAAAAACAAAAGCAAGCATTTGGTGGCCACAGACGTTTGCTCCTCATTTCCACCATATACACCATGGCTCCCGAGATTGGGACCTTCCTAGTGCTGACCAATTCCAGCAGCTAGGAAGGACTAGCCTCGAGGAGAAGGCAGAGAAGGCTTAGTATCTGCACAATAGTGTAAGGTCATTAGCAGCTTGAGTGGGAAAGCCCCTTGGAGAAGCTAAGGGAGATGCTGGGCGTGGTAGGATATGCATGCACAATGGTCAACTACACTTCCATCTGCATTCTGCCTGTCTAGTAGGGCTGGTATGTTTCCATTTCTGCAAGATCATGGTAAGGCTGTGAGAGGTTCAGGAACAGTGCTGGTACAGGAGCTAGAAACATGGTACTAAGTAGAAATGTTTGCTGTTGCAGTCACATGTCTGCTTGTCAAAAGGCCAAAAACTCAAAAGAATGTGGGTGTAGAGGAAAAGGAACGAGGAGGAGGGCTGGGGCCATTGTCGTGAAGAGGAGGCGTGTGCTAAGAGGAGCATGCAGTACAAACTGCAGGAACAGACAACCTTGTTTAGGGTCCAGCAGCCAAAGACATTGCCTACTGTATCCAGAGGAGGAAGTGGGCAACTGCAACCGCTGTCTGGATGCCATGTCATGCCAGTTTCACAGGAATCACTACTGGTGACAGGGAATGCATGTCCCCATGGCTCTTCAAGAATAGGGGTAAAGACGAGGGTCATACTATTTTCCAGATCAGTTTTTCTTTTTCTTCAGTTTTTCTTCCAGATCAGGTTTTCTTTTCCAGATCAGTGAGTGCCCATTGACCCTCCCTAAGGAAGGAGCTTGACAGGTAACATCTGAAACTCCTTTATTACCCTGAGTTTAACAAATAGAACACAGTCACAGTATAAAAACAGCAGACCACCATACAAAGTATGCTGTAGGGATACATTCCTTCTTGCAGCTAGTTACTTAGAAAAAGCCAGTTATGATTGTAAAAATTTTATTCTCTTTAATAACAATAATTCCACTAAAATTATACAAAGTACATTCAATACTTAAGAGTGGCAGGAGAGTGGGGAGAGGAAGCAGGTTTGTCCTGGAAGCATCACCCATTGACTCTGACAAAGGAAGCCCAGCTGGGCTGGGGAAGTTGGGGGTGGTGGTCCAGTTGTAAAAAACAAAAATGTGGACTGGTTTAAAAAAAAAAAAAAAAAAGCCACCCACAAGGAAGCAGGGTGAACGTGCTAGGGGCTCAGCTGGCATGCTGCGGGTGGGGATGGGCTCAGGCAGGCTCTGAGTTGGTGGGGGGCAGGTTTTTATGCTTGAAATACTGCACTACTTGCTGAGGCAGTTCTGCCAACACCGCTTTAGCCAGAGTTTCTTTTGCTGCCTGTCCAGGTGGGGAGAAAGGAAAGAAAAGGAGGATTAATGAGCAGGTGAGAGATTGACTATCCCAGAGCTGGTGCTAGCTGAGGGCCAGGGCCTTCTGAAGTGAGTGGGCCTCAGCCCAGCCCAAATGCTAATCCCACGACTAGCAGTGATGTCCTTGTCAGTGAAGTTCTCTGCCCTTACGGATGGGGAAAGACCTTAAGAGGATGAGTTTGGGGGAGGGGGGAGAGGAGAAATGACATTTTAGCTTCCTCAGCCTGAAGCATTTCCTGACCAACAATCTGGTTCTGAGAAGTAGCGGTGAATGGTCACTACCGAGCAGCCAGCCACAGGAAAGTGTCAAGTCACTGTCTCATATAGCAACAGATGATCAACGCCCCACATTTGTCCAGGAAGCCAGAGGAAGGAACAAAATCATCCTAGGCAGATACATGGTGACCACTGGGCCACCACTTGTCAAGGCTAGTTCCCAGGATTTAAGCTCTGGCATCCCTATAGGCTTTAGCTAAGGGAACTGAGGCTCAGTAAAATCATAGCTTGCCTAAGACCGTGCAATGCATTACTGAGCCCATAGGAGTTTTCCTAGGCTGGCCTTATATAGATGCCACCCAAAAGTCCTGGATCCGTCCAAAAGACAGAGCATCTACCAACCCTGATCTGCTCACAGGTCATCTCAGTAAGGCCAGAGCCACTTCCAGGAAGAGGCTGGCTACTACCATATCACATCATCCCCATCTGCAGAATAAGGGGCTGGTAGAGGAAATTGAAAGAGCAGGAAGCCCCTGTTCTGGGCCTTGGCTCCCTCCTCAGCCTGCCTCAGTGTTCTGCCTGCCAGGATAATTCTTAACCCAGGACACTACCTAGAGCCATAATCTGAATTAGATCCCAATCCTGGGTTCTATGACTTGTGGAAATAAGTGGTGACAGTGTCACAATGGCCTTATCTTGGGCAAGGCACCTGACTCATCGTGGGCCCTCAGAAGCTAACAGAATGGGGAGGAATCAGATAGCCATCATGGACTATGGGCTCGGATGCAGACCCTGCAGCGGCACTCCCAACCCGGGCCCACACTCACATTTCGGAACTCTCGGAAGGGCACAAACTGCACGATGTCTCGGGCTGCCTCCTCGCCCGTATGTGAGCGCAGTCTACGGTTGTCCCCATCTAGAAACTCCATGGCTGCAAAGTCAGCATTGCCCACACCCACAATAATAATGGACATGGGCAGCTTGGAGGCCTGCACCACAGCGTGCCTCGTCTCCTCCATGTCACTGATGACCCCGTCGGTGATGATGAGGAGGATGAAGTATTGCTGTAAGGAAGAGTGAGTGGAGGGATGAGTGACAGTGGGGCCTCACCCCTCCCCTCCCAATCCTCAAGGCCTGAAGGAGGCAAACTGCCCACACCATGGATATCTTTGGCCCGTTCTGAATCAGGGCCCCAGGCTCAAGGCTGGCTCTGCCAGTTTCTATGCAGCACAGCTTTGGCCACTAAGACTTAATCTGCTGAGATTCAGTTTCATCATCTCTACACTGAGAGTTACTGCTCAGAGCTGGCATGCCAGCAGCCTGACAAGCCCAGACTTGCACATTCTAGTCTACAGCCTCTGCGGCTGGCCTCCCTCCTCTGTCTTTGTGGGCAGGAATACTTATACCCTGCAAGCTCCATACTTGGCACAGAAGGAGTCACCTGCAGAGCTAAGGACAGGTCATGTGGGCTGTCACTTCTGAAATGTGGATCAGGATCATGTTTAGGTTGTAGTGTTGTCACACTTGGGGCAGGAGTAGGTATTCAGTGGTCACCCTGTGCCAAACATGGTGCCCAGGAGGCAGCCTTGGTATAGACTGATATCTTAGGTATCTGGCTTTCACTGAACCTTCTAATCAATAGAAGGTAGGAAGCTCAGGGCTTTAGGCAACATAGGCTCCAGATAGAGCCTAACACCATTGCACCGTTTGCCCTGTGTCTTCCTGTTATCCTCTATTTATGGCAAATGACACCAAACTTGTATTAGCAAGATGTGTTTCTTTACAAATTATTTCAGTTAAAATACATTGAATAACGAACATAAACAATCTAAGGATCAAGTGCACACAGGATGACTTGATATGAAGAAGGTAGGTGATTGAAGGGAAATTGTCAGGACAATCCAACAAGTGGGCCTTGGAGTCGGAGGTGGCGGGCATTTTACTTTCACCTCAGTGCTGTCCTGGCCATCTGGTGGCCCTGTTCAGAGGAGTCCAGTGTTCTGCCCTAACCATGAGATAAACACAGGAGCCTTGTGCTGATTCACCATTGGGGGATTCTGTCCTCTGACCCCTAGTTGCCAAAAGAGAAAGTCATGAAGCTAAGGGAGGGCAGAGGTGACACAGGTGGGCATGGAATCACCTTCTCACCTGGCAAAGCTGTGCAGCTTGTGGACAATACAAACCCAGCCTCTAGAATGCCCTGTCTTCCTTTTGTGTCCCAGAGTACAAACTGCAGATCAGGATACGGTAGGCTTGTGCAGACATGCTCTACCTTCTATACCCTCAGCTCCAACACTGTGCCTTTAAGAGACCAATCCCCTGGCTGGGGATACTTGTTGCCATGGAGATGAAGCCCTGAACCCAGCAGTAGGGAGCTGCTGCTGGCAGCCCCTAGCCTTGGTTTTACCAATCCATCCAAACCCTTTCCCTGCCATTGCCAATTGTTTTAGGATCGCTTCCCTAGCCAGCTTTTATCTACATTAACCCCACCCACCAGGCAGTTCAGGGCAATAGTCCTAGGACTTGGGCTGGCAGCAAGAAGGGCAGGAAGAGGCCTGACACTGAGGAAAGATTTAATTGGCTGCTCAGTCAAAGGTACCACTTGTCTTCAAGCCCCGTCCAGCTCAGACATGTGCCCCCACCTCCCTATGGTCATCTTGCTCTTTGTTGTAGTCTGCTACCTTCCTTCCCAGGGATGTGAGTGCAGAAATACAGAGCCTGGGTCTGCAGGTATAGCAGGAAGGGCCAGGGGTGCCTGAAAATGTTAAGACCTTTAATAGACAACCTAACTGTGCATCTGGCTTAGAGGCCATCAGATGGCGCAGAGGGTTTACACCATCTGTAAAGGTCCTGTAACAGGTAACTGGCAGGTTCTAGGTTGGTGCCCAAATCTGCCTGACTATAAAGTTGGGGCTCTTCCTATGCTGTCCTCTGCCACCCACTGCATGGGTAGCTGGTCACTGTGAGCCTGACAGGAAAAAGTTCTCTTGTCACCCATTAACCTGAGGTTGGAGAGTCTGAACGACCAGGATAGTGATCTAGGCAGAGTCCAGAGCGCTGGCTATAAACACTCACTCCTGGGTGCCACAGCCAGCCTGCTCAAAGCCAGGGCCATTATAAACCAAAGCTTCAATGATCCACTACTACCCTTAGAAGTCCCCAGAGCAAATCAGGGGGCTGTGGAGGGCAAGAATGAAGAGTAGAAAGAGACTCGGAAGTCCTGGTGTCCCTACTGTGCTGTCCCTCCTGATACCCTACCACAGGAGGTCCCTCCACACACTCCTTTCCTACACCCTAGGTGCCCCTGACAGCCCAGCATACATTGCACGTCAGGGGCTTGGCTCTCCATCCAGGTCTCAGAAACATCTCCTACTGCATGAATGACTGGACTTAGAAGGAATTGGCCTGGCCACACAATTCCAGGCAGAGTCTGGGGAAGCTGTACTCATCTCCAGGTAATTTCTGAAAAGTTGGCTGCCAAGGGCCCTGAGATGGGGCCTGCTGCCTGTACTCCAGCCTGACACTGGATGCCTAGGCTACCAAGGAGGAATGGGCCACAAACAAGGCCTTACTGACCAAAGCCAGGCTCAAACCTGCTTGCCCCCCCCCCTCCAGTGGCTTCCAGCTACCCTCAGGAGGAAACCTCTGATGGCTCTCAGGTCCCGTGGGAGATAGCCAGCTTTCTCAGTCTCACCTACTCTGTCACAGTCTCCTTACACATGACTCCATCAGCTAGACCCACACACCAAGACCCCTGAGTCTGCATATGCTGTTTCCTCTACTGGGCTGCTACCACCCACAAACCCCACACACCCCCTACACAAACTCCTATGAATCTCTCAAGTGTAAGCCTGGACACCCCCTTCTAAGCATCAACCTTTCCTTGTGTCTGCTATCAGGTACCACCTGTGCATTCCCGTACTGCAACCATCACAGGCTTAAGCAGTCATACTGCATCGCTGGGTGGCCTCCCAGCTAACTCCTCGCTGGCCTATAAGCTGGACCTCCCTTATCCAAGTGTCCTTGGGGTTGCATAGATAGGCTCAGAAAAGGCACATGGAAGAAATGAATGGAAGGTGCTAGAGACACCACCACCTGCTCTCCATGTCCTTCCTGTACGCGGGTGTGCTCTGTGTGCATACGTGAGGGGACAAGGAAGGCAGAGCCACATTAAATTCCCCAGCACCAAAGCATGGCTAAACAGAAGCATTGGCTAGTCCACCAATTACTTCTATCTGTCGTGGGTCTCCCTGTGCACAGCATTGCCAGATGCTAGCCTGAAAGATGCCCTCACACATCCATCCCTACAACCGACATATCTTATGTGCCAGGTTCATTTGGGTGACCCTCTCCAGCACTCACAGAAGGAATGCTGTTGTTCAAAGTGCTTAAACTACCTGCTCCAGTAACACAACCGGAAGTGGGGGAGATGAGGCTTGAACTAGGTCCTTTCAGCTCGAGGTTGAGCCACCTCACAGCCCTACTCACCTCCTCTGGTGGAGAGGTCAGGGTATGTGGCAGAAAAGTCTGTGTCTACTCCTGGACCTCAGAGTGGAAGGGGCAGTAGAGATTCTAGGCTCTACTCTCACAGCTGGAGATGCTTAGGCATCATCTGAAGTCACAAGGCCTTAGAGGTAACAGCTTAGCTTGGGAAGCCAGGGGTGGCTTGGAGGAGCAAGTAAAGCCAAATGAAGCAGGTTGATCCCAGAAGGGTCTGAAAAGGTGTCTAGGTACAGGTCTCAAGTCCTTTTGCTCAGAACAAAGGTGAGACTCTCCTTGTTGGTGAAGGGTGGGGAGTGGACAAGGCCCCTGCAGATCTGGAGTCTCTCAGTCATGAAGTTCCAAACCCCACCTCCTGCCCAGTTGACCCCTGGCTGGCAGCAGGTACAGCAGGAGACAGGGGCCAGGCACACTGCTGGAATGTGCTCATGTTCCCTGCCCAGATGGTGTCTCCTGAAGAGGAAATTAGGCCTGTTTTTAAGCCTTTAAAAGATCTCTGCAGCCAACAACTTTGTTGGCACCAAGCTTGGCACCCTCTCAACGGGCAGTGAAGCTGAAGGCTGCCCCTTACTCTGCTCTACCCAAGCTATCCGATCTCAGTCAACCCAGGAGCCAAAGCACAACAAAGCCCTATCCCTGCCAGGCCTCACAGAGTGACTGTCCATTCAGGTCATCCCTTCCCACATCACCACAGGCGTCAGCGATCCCACTGCATTGTAGGAAATGGGCTTAAAGATAAGCAGGAACCCAAATTCTCAGCTGCCTCAGTCAGGGGGCTAAAGCTGAGAGACTCATCTAATGTGCAGCACAGGCCACCAGCCCCTGCCTGGCTGATCGTACCTCAGTGCTTTGTGTGCACTGGTCCCAGTTTCCAGAGACACAGATCCCTGAACGCCACTGTCTGTCCTTCAAGGCCTTCTAGAGCTGGGTACTACAGGATTATCAAATGCTAACCTCCTCAGGCAGTCTTGCATGCTTCTTCAAGACACAAACTGGATACCCTGATCTGCTCTGGGTGCACATAAAGAGATGAAGAGCACGTGATACACTGCCTTGTCTGCCTCCAAGACAATCAGAACAGGCCTAGACCTTCCCTGCACTAGCCCTAGGTCCTCTTCTTTCTCACCCCCCCCCCTTTTCTCTGTGCTGCTACTTCAGGGACATCAACCTCTGCTTCCCCAGTGACCAGGCACCTCCCTCCTTTGAACAATCCCATAGCAGTCCCCTTATTCATGGTGCAGAGCCTTCCCTTTGGGATAGGTCAGTGACATGGTCTCACTGACCTAATCCCATCTCTTCATGGAGCGCTGTGTACCTGTCACCCACCAGGTACTGTGCCAGGCTTAGAGTCTATAGTGAGGTGAGTACAGAGAGCCCTAGCCCATGTGGCCAAGAGGCTGCTAACTTGTAACAGAGGCAAGAAGGGCATGGACAGAGTAGGGCCACATGGAGAGGACCTTGCAGGACCAGTAAGTCACCATGAAGTCTGAGGAAAGGCCCAGACATGAGCACATGGCCCTGCATGAACAGCGCTACAGATACCCAGGCTGGCCACCTGTCACATCATAGACACTTACTCCACACTGCAGTCTTACTACTGAGCCCTAGGCCAGGGCTTTAGATGTAAAGCCCTGTAAGGCTTTAGACCAAAGTGTTCCAAAGGGCCATCTCCTAAGCCCACCAGGGTCAGATAGTGGCTAGCCCCTCCCTCCAGAAGACTGGGATGATAAGTCTCACTTCCCACAATGCACCAATGACACTTCTCTCTGGAGTAGGGCTCCAGGAAGCATAGTTCATCAAATTGGGCTTATCCTCTCTCCTCAGAACCCGATGGGCAGCAACCTATAGAGAGCCTACATCTCACCTGGACAGGGAGCCAGGGGAGGTTAAACGTCTCCTTCTGTAACCCCACACTGATAAAAAAGACAAGAGCAGACGTTTCAAACTGATTTCCCTCCTGTTGGGCAGAGTGCCACCCACGGCTAGCCTCATCCCAGCATGCAAAGGCCCAAGCTGCCTACTTACTGTTGCTGTCTGCTGCTGTGTGGCCTGGGCTGCAAACCGGGCCACATGGTTGACGATAGGGGAGAAGTTTGTGGGGCCATAGAAGCGAATGTGGGGCAGACAGGCTGAGTACGCCTGGGCGATGCCATCCACGCCTGCAGAAGATAACCTGGGTCAGCTGAACGCTCTGCCCCATCCTGCTGCTGACAAGCATCTACTTCCTGCTCTCCCACAATGCCCCTGCCATTGCTAGTGTGGCCTTGAAACAGAAAGTTCTCAAGGGCAGGGCTAAGGTAGTAGTCATGAGCCTAACTGTGAATCAGAGAGGCCTGAGTTTAGGCCCTTCTGTGCTCCTTTTGCCTGTGGGATGATGGGGTGATCTGTTCAAGTTTTCTGAGCCTCTCTGAGTGGGTGGATGACAAGCCAGGTTCCTGACAGAGGGGTGACATGGGGAGTTATCTGGAGGTCCATTCTGGACACTCTTGGCAGCTGCTCTAGCGGGGATGGGGCTTGCACGGGTCCTTACGTACCAGGTGCTCTGTAAACAGCTGCTGTCATGACTAGCCTACTCTCCTACTCTACAACCCTACTCTTCTGGCCAGAAAGCCCCCTGACTAGGGCTGACATGGACCAATCTGAATTTAGACATGTCTTGAAGGAGCTGTACTAAACCAGAGCCCAGGGAGCACAGGATCTCACTTATGGCCAAGAGATGCCTTCTGTGCCCAAATCATGACAGCCCTCCAGTGAACTCTGTGGAGTTCCCAGCCTCAGGAGCCCTCAAAAGGGAGTAGATGCCCTTCTCATCCCCTTCAGCATCCTCTCTCCCCCTCTTGGATTCTGAAATGTCTTGAGGTACAGGTGCAGAAGGGGTGGATCCTGCACTCACGTCCTTCCTCTTTCTTCCCCTTCCCTGCCAGGCCACCACAGTCCATCTTTGACCATCCAGGCTCTTCCAAGAGCAGCAAGCAGGAAATGAGAACAAGTGTGTAACACTGCCTTCCTGGTCTACACAGCACTCTGTCACCTGTCCCTCTAATTCTCATCTATATCCCCATTCACCCAGGAAAATGAGCTAAGCAGGTATCTCACCTCCTTGGGGCAGGTAAGGGTTGGAAAAGGCCCAAAGAGGTGTGTCACTTCTACGAGGCTTCACAGCCAGGGGCAGGCAGTGGTTAGGCTTGAGCTCTAGACTGTCTGACTCCACACTCCACAATACTCACCTGGCACTCTAAGTATGACAGGGATGGGACATGAAGAACAGAAACTGGAATCCCGTCCCCTCCCCCTCCCTCTGCCTGCTGCTCTGCAGGCTGGGGCCACACTCACCTGAGCAGAAAGGGTTAGTGGGGTTGAAATTGATAGCGAACTCATGGGACACCTAGAAAGCAGAAGACATGTTGAGGGGCAGCATCCTGCCCCACCCCAAGGCCAGCCTCCTCTGAGGCTTCACTCTCTTACTTTGCCACATCTAGGTTCTTGATGCCACATCTGTGTCCCTAACTTCACAACAGGCAAATGGAGACCATAGAAGCCACTCCACTGTCCTCTGGGGGTAAGGGGTATATCCAGGATGCTATGTACCTTCCTTGCCAAGAGACTTCCTAAATGGGACAGAGATGGCCCAGGGGCAGTGGGGCTCTAGAGCACTAGGAATGCCCCTGTTCCCTCTCTGCATCTGGGGAGCCACTTGTCTGGGTCTTTGAAGGCTTTTCCTGTCTCAAAACCAGGCAAGGTGCTGGACCGAAGTCTACCTACACCACTTAGCTACCTGGGATTGGCTGACCACCACTCATTGCTAAATGAGAGATCTGACCATACAATGAGGCTGAGTGGGTCACATGCAAACTGCACATCCCCAAGGGTCTGTCCCTGCATCCCTGTCATGAGTCCTGGCTCCTAGTCTGGGGCTAGAGAGTGGGCTTAGTGATAAGGAGCATAGACTGCTCTTGTAGAGGACCTGAGTCCAGTCCCCAGCATCTACATCTGGCAGCTTGTGACTGTCTGTAACTCTAGCTGCAGATAAACGAATGCCTCTGGCACCTAAAGTCTGTCTGTCTGTCTGTCTGTCTGTCTCTCTCTCTCTCTCTCTCTCTCTCTCTCTCTCTCTCACACACACACACACACACACATAATTAAAAATAAATATTTTCTTAAAAAATGCTGCTGAGCTACTAGGTTGGGTCCCAAATCCACCCTGTCACAAACAAGGACTTTACACCAACTGTATGCCAGGCCCTAGCACAGCAGGAGAGAACCAAGTGCCTCCTCACAGAGAGAACAAGTACATCGCTGATAGCTGTGAGGGTAGTGCCAGGGCGGGGCAGAGAACCAATGAACCAGGGTGGGAGAAATCAACTGGCTGGGTGATGGGCACATGCAAAGGTCCTGAGGTAGAAAGGGAGAGAGAAAGGCAGGCTCACAGGACAGGGTTAAGGTGGCAGAATGATGGAATGAAGGGCCAGAGGGCCAGGTTTGGTATACTCTGGGAGTGCAGGAGAGGGGACATAGCATCTATGCTTGCATAGCCTCATTACAGCCTGCTGCTTTAACACCACTGGGTGCTTAGCCTGGCCAAGCCCCAGCACCCCCAGAGTTGCCCTGTGACATTTCCAAGGCTTTTGCTCAAGAAAACATCTCATTCAGCTGAGTTCTTTGGAAGCTGGCTGGTGTCCTAGCAACAAGCTCTTGCTGGGCCTGGCCACTGGCTCACCCTGCCCGCCTCCCCATGGCATCTATGTTTGCCCAGAGGCCCAGTCTGGGTCCCACAGCATCCTGCCTCACACTGTGCGGAGCCAGGATATCCATTGTTCATGTGTCAGACCCAGAGCTATTCTGATGCTCAAGGTGAGCACTGAGGTAAGCTAAGAGGATGGGAGGCCATACTAATTCCAGAAGAAATGTGCAGCACAACAGGGTTAGACCATAGGGGGGACTGGGCATGCCATCCCCATTGGCTCCTCCTCTAGAAAGCAACAGATTTGGACGTGAGCCTATGGTCTATCTGCCCTCCTGGAGCCAGGCCCTTGGGGTGAAGGTGACCTCAGGCAAGCCAGATTAAAGTCCTGAGCCTTGGCTGTTCCATCTGTAAAATGGGATATTGTTCTATGGCTCTGGCTGCAGAAACTCTCAAGATCTGTGGCCAGTGTTCTCGGTGACTTCCCAAGCTAGGGCACCCAGGGTTTCCTCCTGCCATAGGTGATGTCCTTACCTCCACCAAGGCCACCCTGTGGGCATCTACTGTTCCTTTTCCTTCCCCTGTCTCCTTCCCAGCATCTGAAACCTACCAGCCTTAGCTCTCCTCCTGCCCAGTACTTTGTCTCTATTGTCTACCCCAGGTCCAAACAGGTCTCCTACTATGTCCATCCACTGAAGTCAGGGAGGCTGAGAGTTCCTTCTCCCTCCCTGTGACTTAGGTCACTGGGTACTCTATCCTACCTGAACCCCCTTTGCCAGCATCCTCCACTATGAAAGGGGGACCACAGCTGACCTCTGCAGCTTGTGGTAAGAATGGAATAAAGCTGGCAATCAGGTGGAGTTTCATGCAAATCACCCAGGAGTCAGCAAGCTCTGCTTCTTGTCTGATCTCTTTTTCTGATCTCCATGCTGTGACTTTTCCCTGATCCACTCTCCTGCCTATGACTCAGTCCTGCATTCCTGGCCAGCTCTGGGTGCCTTGCCTCTCCATCTCATCCTGAGTTGGATCCTGGCCCTGTAGCAGGGGTCTACCCCTCTTCTCTGAGTTCCAGACCATCCTCTGCTTGTCTCCTGGCCTCACTCACAGAGGTACAGGACTAAGACACAAGTGCAGTCTGGGCTGAGTGCATGGCAGACAGAACCCTGGAGCCAATCCCAGCCCCTGTCCCACTTCAACCAAAGGAGGTAGAATCCTTTACACTCACCTTCCAGTCTGGGGGTAATTGGGCCCCAAATCCCAGAGCAGGAAACATCTTATCACTGGCCAGAGAAAGAGAACATGTGAGATATTTGAGCACCCCCCCCAACACAGACACACACAGACACACACACACACAGAGACACACAGACACACACACACACACACACCTCATACCACACTCTCCCCTCTTGGTCTACCACCTTATGCACCCCCATGTACAGAAATTCACCCCTCTAGAATTATTCCCCACTAAGCCCAAATCTAAGCCCACTTCTGGGTGGCAATTGAACATGGCTTGATCCATCCGTACCCAGGGCAGACACTTGCTTAATTTTGACCAGTAGGCCTGGAAGCACCCTAGAGATCAGTAGTTTTCAACCTTTGGCTTGTGGTCCCTTTGGTAAATATCTATTTCCAAAGACATCTACATTACAATTCATAATAGTAGCAAAATTACAGTTATGAAGTGTCAACAAAGATAATTTTATGGTTGGGGGTCAGCACAACATGAGGAACTGTATTAAAGGGTCACTGCATTAGAAGGATGAGAACCAGAGCCTAGGTATGAACTTTTTCCTGTTCCTCATGCCCACCCCAGCCCTGGCTTCTCCCTTCCTCAAACATATAGGATACCTTATCTCTTTCTTTTTTTTTTTCCGAGACAGAGTTTCTCTGTGTAGCCCTGGCTGTCCTGGAACTCACTCTATAGACCAGGCTGGCCTCGAACTCAGAAATCCACCTCCCAAGTGCTGGGATTAAAGGCGTGCACCACCAATGCCTAGCAGGATACCTTATCTCAACCTCAGCCATTATGTTCCATTTGAAATAGCCTTCCCCAAATCTGTTTTCCCTAACAAACTTGTATTCACCCTCCAAGGCCCAACCAAAATGGCTACTTCTCTCTGTGGGCCATGGATGTGTCCCTGAGACCCCATAATGCCCTCTTTCGTGTTCCCTTGACTTGTGCCTCACATGTAAACAGTTGTCTCTGAATCCCAGTGAGTTCTTCTAGAAGAACAGTGTCTTATTTGTTAACTCATGCAACATTTATATCAGAGACTCTGGCCACCGTGGAACACGAGCTACCAGGGTCCAGGACAAATCAGGGAGACCAGTTAAAGGAGATGAGCAGGAAGCAGTGGCTCCAACATGGCGTTCTGAGCTCACTGGGGTTTTGCTGAGTCTGAACTCTAACAAAGGACTTGGGTGCCCTGGTGGATATCGGGGTCTTCTGCCTGACTGTGAAGCCTTCCTTGCTCAGCATGCTGTGTATATCTTAATGCCTGGAAGCACAACCATCCCTGAGGCCCTGATCCCCTGACATTGGGCCATGTAGGCTCTAGTCCTCGCCTGTGTACATTCATATACATTCTTAACAAAACAAAACAGGGTCTCACTTCGTAGCCCTGGCTGGCCTAAAACTCACTTTGTAGAACAAACTGGCCTTGAACTCACATAGATCTGCGTCTCTCTGCCTCCCAAGTCAGACACATTAAGTCCCACCCCAGCCTGTATCCCTCCCTAGCTGTGAAAGCAACTGACTTTCATCTCTGTCCTAATTCTCTTTCTTACTAGATGGCTGGATGATTAGTACATCTTGTGTAGAAAGATTCCAGTCTGAACCCGGGCTTGGCAGGTGAGATTACAGATCGGTTGGCAATCTCACATGGGGAACAGAAGGGACAATAACTGTGTGAATGCCACTGGCTCACCCTTCCTAGGTTTGCAGATCCCTGAGTCCCTTCTAGCTCTGACAAGCTAAGCTTCCCAGTCTGAAGCAACACCAGCTGACCTTCAGAGTCATCTCCAAGTATACCTGTCATAGTCCTGAATGATCTGTCCCACTGCCCAGATGGCTGACAAGTATTCATTGGTGCCCATGGGGTTGATATAATGGAGAGAGGAAGAATCAAGGGGATTCCCGTTGGAGGCCGTGAAGTCTATCCCAACCTGTAGAAGGAGAAAAAGGACCAAGCAGTGTGGCCACTGACCCCAGCACAGTCTTGGGGAATAGGAGGGTCTAGTGGACACAGGAAGTCTACTCATTTCTCAGCCCCAATAGTCAAGATAATGACTGAAACAAAATACAGAGTGCGTCCAAGTTCATGGCACTTCAGTCCAGGGAAGGGACAAAGGCAGATGGGAGGAAAATTCCTAAGATGCTTCCAGACAAGACAATGAATGTCAGCCAGGTGTGTCAGAGGACAGAAAGCCCAGGGGAGGGTCTCTGAAAAGGTGGCAGAAGGAACAGAAGAAGCCCTCGGGTGGGCAGAGAACTGTCATGAACAGAGGCATGGCTGAAGTGAATGGAAGAAGGAGGAGGAGCAACTGGGGAACAGAACTCTCCGGGCCAGTAGGAGGAACTAACCTTTCTTCTCTGTAGAGAAGCCAATGGGAGGCCCTGGGTTGCCATGCTCAGCCCCCAACCAAGCCTGACTCAGCCACCCACCAGGACAAACTCCCTATGCCCTTGCCTCTGAGGCCAGTTCCATCCCTTGCCCCAAGGAAGACCTTGCTAAAGTTTATCACAAATCCCTGATGCTGTGGCAAAGATCTGAGCCCTGGGGGGGTCAACCCTGGATGGGCTGGTGATGGGGAGGGGCCTTACGGTGAACATGAGCTGGCAGCCTCCCAGGATGTAGTCCAGGAATGAGTAGTTTCGGTGTATCTGGAAGAAGCGGTGAGTCAGTGGGTCCTGATGTGGGCTATGAATGCCCCTGTAGGAGTTGGTGCTTGTGTCCTGGAGCCTCGGGAGGAAGCCGAAGGAGTCTGATCTTATCACAAGACTCCAAAGCTCTCAGGCAGAGGCCATGAGTGGATGAGTACCCCAGAGCACCAGGACCACTCTAGGCAGGGACCAATTTCCCAGAGCTAGTCACACCTGTCAATTAGTCATCCTACAGTGAAAGTCTTCATTCACCACTGCTGGACAGCCACCTCTCTGAGCCCTCACTGTCTCTCTTCCTAACACACACAGTGCAGATGCCCATCCAAGGCCTCCAGAGCAGGTTTACAAAGCTGGGAGACAGCATTTCTGCTGTCAAGGTCTCTGCACCTCTCAGCAGAGCATGTTGGTCTTTCTGAATCAGTGGCATCAGGGATTTCTCCCAGATAAATGTAATTAAATAAATTTTAAAAGATGCATCCTTCTCCCATGCTTGTCATCCCTGTGTTTGGGAAGATGACAAGTTTGTGGCCAGCACAGGCAGATCGTCTTAAAATTCTGGCTAGACTGAGCCAAGGTAGTGGTGGCACACGCCTTTAATCCTAGCACTTGGGAGGCAGTGACATGCAATCTATGAGTTCAAGGCCAGTCTGATCTACAGACTGAGTTCCAGGACAGCCAGGGCTACACAGGGAAACCTGTCAACAATAACAACTAAAGATATCAGGACTTACTGGAAAAAACAGACAATATGGTCTGGCCACAGTGGTAGCTTCATTTCTATCAGGGAAGCCATAGCTGCCTGGGTCCTCACTGATGCTCAGTTCCACAGCCTCTGCCCCAAGTACCGAGTATACAGCCTCCAGGGCAGAGGGAAGTGGTTCCCTAAAGTTCCCCACCTAGAAAACCACCTGGGAAATCATCTCACACCCTTGTGGCTCTGCATAGGGCGGGGATCAGAGACTATGCTATTATCCTCTACTTTTTTGACACACCCATTCTACAGCCAAGGAGACTGAGGCCTCTGTGCATCCCCCAGGAGCACCCTTTGCTCACCTTGCATGATCTCAGAATAATGATGCCCGAGTTCTTGTAGCTTTTCTTCTTCCTCTGCTTCTTGGGATTGATGCACTCCATCTCCAGCTGGTGCCATGGGAAGGAAGGAAGGCTCAGCTGGGGTGTCTTAAGATGCCATCCCTCCAGGACCCTAGAATCTCCTCCACAACCTAGACCCAGGGGTAGATGCCTCCTCCAGAGAGGTTCCCTGGGTGGCTCTAGACCATTTTCCAGGTGCCTAGGTTCTGACTTGATCTACACCCTGAACCTCTACCCCATAGACAGAGGGAGAAACTGAGGCTCAGGGAGGACTATCTTGCTTAAGGTCATATAGGCAGGAGAGGTGTGATTGAGTGCCAGTCTGCTTGGTCCACAGTCCTGGATTTCTTTATAGTCACTGCTAAGATCTTGGGGTCACAGTACATATGCCTATCTTACCGGGACACCATCCCGAGCCTCGCTCATCTGCAACACAGAGGTCTGGAACTCGCCGATGAAGTCATGGCCTCCATTATTGTCATAGTCGTAACACATAACCTAGGACAGGATCAGCATGGTCACTCCAGAGCTGTCTCTGGGAGGTGCTCTCAGCCTGTTAGCACCTGAGCACACATCATGTCTATTGTGTGAGGCAGTCCCTCCCATGGTCTGGTCTGTCTAGCCTTAGGGCTTCCTCCAGCAGGAAACCTTCCATGACTACTGGGAAAGCTGACTGAAGCCACTCAAGGATGGAGGCTGTCCTGGTTACTATCCACTAGCCATCCATTCCTCCTCTGGCCAGGTCTGGCACCACTGTATCCTACCCAGCAATTCTGCAGTCCTTGTAGGGAGCAGGTGGCACTACAGCAAGGCTCTTGGAGGTGGGGGATCCTGTCTGAGTCCTGAGGGCCAGGCAGTTCTAGGTCTCAAATCTAGGGCTTCTGCCTTCCTCTCACAAGGCTCTTCTCATTAATAAGAGGAGTTTCAAACAGGTATACCAAGATCCTCACTGGGGTGGACTAGGAAGTGGGGCTAGCAGGGTGGGGAACATGGCCTCAGAGTCACTAACCTGGATGGGCTTCTCCAGGTCGCCATCACACAAGGATACCAGCGGTACAGTAAACGGTTTCCATACAGGGTCCAGGGTGTACTTAATCACCTGGGGACAGGGAGGAGCAGTGTGCTCACAGACAAACCTTAGAGCAGCATATGAAGAGATGGGCAAACCCATAGCCATGTTTCCAGCTTTGGATATGGCTCAGACACCAAAGGTCACCCCCCAACCCCCACTGCCAGCTTGAATGACCAGAGTCGTGAGAACCCAGGGTCCCTTTTACCTACCTCAGTCCTATGGACCAGCATCCATTTGCCATCATCTCCTGGTTTGTAAAACTCAAGAAACGGGTCTGACTTCCCAAAGAGGTCCTGGAGGGAGGCAGGACATGTGTGAGAAGGCATGGCCCTACCTGATTCAGGGGACTGGAGTGTAGCCGGCCACGTCCCTAATTCACGGTTGGTGGGAGGTACAGTGCAACAAGTCTGTCCCTTCTTTCCCCCTAAGCCTCCTCAAGGTTCAGACAGAGGCCTGGTACTTTCAATTGAGAAATGAGAAAACCCCATAGCAAGGTAAGGTTTCTGTGCTCTAGAGACCCGGTGCCTTGGGTACAGAAATAGCAGCAGCAGCAGCAGCAGCAGCAGCAGCAGCAGCAGCAGCTCCAAGAACACCATGACTTTAATAAACCCAGGCCCAAGGACTTTTGAATAAGACGACAAACCTAAGAGTACAGTCCAGGACAGTAGTATGGCTCAGCAGGTAAATGTCTTTGCCATCAAGCCTAAAGGCTTGAATCTGTCCCTCCAGAACCCACAGGTGGAAGAAAGAGCGCTAACTATAGAAGCTGCTTTCTGACCATATGTGCCATAGTATCTCGGACCCCTCCAAATGTAATAAATAAATAAATCTATGATGCCAGTCACCAAAGGGCATGGTGGCTTCTAGAAATTCATTTATGTACATTTTTAAAAGGCATCTAAAGAAGTTACGCAGAGCTGGGCAGTGGTGGCACATACCTTTAATCCCAGCACTTGGGAGGCAGAGGCAGGTGGATTTCTGAGTTCGAGGCCAGCCTGGTCTACAGAGTGAGTTCCAGGACAGCCAGGGCTATATAGAGAAACTGTCTCAAAAAAAAAAAAAAGAAGTTACACAGAAGTGAAGGGGCCAGAGGGAGTCAAGTAAGAATGTATGGGACAATAGTGTGGGTGAGCACAGGCTGACTGGAGGACACTGCCACTGTGTCAGTGGACACTCTAACTCAGTGGCCAAAGGGGATGAGGGGGAAGGACTCTGGAGGATCACAGCGGAGCCCTGCGGGAGAAAAGGGGGCCACAAGAGGGTTTCCAGTCACAATCTGCCTCCCTCTAAGTGGCAGGGCACTCTCCTCCCACAGTGGAAGAAAGTCTGACTCAGTGCTTAGCCTGACCCTCATAGGAAATGAAAATGGTGGAGCCAAAGAGGCCAGGTCCCAGGGCCCTGGGCCGGGGGACACTGTTGTTCATGGAAGCCCCTCCCCACCTGGCTTACCTTCTTATCCAGCTTCCTGCCAGCCAGGCTCAGTGTGATGACACGGTTGTCTGACAGTTCTTGGGCTGCAATCTGAAAGGTTGTGGCTGTGAGAGAAGGGGTGGGGGTGGGAGTGGGGGTGGGGGTGGGGAGTCTGCTCCTTCCCTTCCCCACCCTTCCAGGACCGAATTCTCCAGGGCTAGGTACAGGGTAAAAAAAGAGAGTGAGTACCATGCAACCCAGGACCAGCCTTGTGACTTCTAAACCTTGGTTTCCATTTTCTGGGAAATGGGATAATGATCAGACTGGTCATGAGGAATCAGAGAGTGAGTCCTGTGACTCCGGAGAAGAGAGGTAAGACACAGGGGAAGGTAATAGAGGGGGTAGGCAGGGGTGGCAGTCCTGAGCCAAGGGAGAGGCTCTGTACCAAGGGAGCATAGGCTTCCTCAAGCTTGCTCTCCAACCTGAGTGCTTAACTGCCAAGAAACCAGGTGCACACAGTTGAGTGAACTTCAGGGAAGGACGGGGGCCTCACACGTCTACCCCTAGCCAAGGCCCTCAGACCTCAACACAACTGCCAAAAACCCACTGTCGCCTCTCCCCACAGATGCACTCACAGCCCTGTCTCTAAGATGGGCTTAACCTGATGATAGTCTTGTTTGAGACTAACCAGCCTTCTGTCCCTTGTTTAATAGGCCAAGGCCAGCATCCTTTCTCTCTCTTTGTTCTTTGCTTAGACTATAGGATGGTGCCTATGTCCCATCTCCCAGAAGAAGGAACCCAGGCCTGGAGTAGAACTTCTGGCTTCCTGGACAAGAGTGGGGTTGCCCTGCTGGCATCTATCTGAGTGTAAGGAGGCTGCTCTGAGAGCAGACTGTGAATTCTGGGGTGGGGGGGTTGGGGGGGGATGGACTGCTAGGAGGCACTTTCCAGGCTGCAGCAACAGCCCAGGAATCATCTTGGGCTATTTGAGGCATGCTATAGGTTTAGCTTGCCCTGAACTTGGGGCATGAGGAGAAAGGGTAGAATTTGGAGGTGGGGAAGCAAAGCAGGTCCTCATAGCTTGAAGGAAAGACAACAAGGCAGTGGGGAGCCATGGGAGGGCCCCCAATGAGGTGCCTTCAGCAGCGCGTCAGGTCGTATGGGCAATCTTGTCAGAGGAACAAACTTGCTCATCATTTCTCTCATCTATGAGATGGGGTTTGCCCTGCCTTCTAGGCCTCCGAGGACCCATCCACAGAAAGAACTTGCACTTCTTTGATTCACTGCAAGGTGCAGGGGGAACCATTGCAGTTGCTGAAATCACTGTGCAGAGACAACCAGTGGTATGCATCCGGTGCTTGTGAAATGCTCTCCAGGGGAGAAGCAGCAGGGGCTATTATTGGTGGGGGATGCTGTGTGGGGCTCTGGACACCCCTCCCCACAATGAAAAGGAGGCCCCTGACCCTAAGCCACATCGTGCAGAGCCTGACAGTCCCCCAGCCAGGCAGCCCCCAGAACATCATCTGTAGAGCCAGGAGCTCGTTGCTAAGAGACCTGTTGCTAAGTTGTAAGTTGGGCCTTTTTACTCCCAACAAAGCTGGTGATTATCTGCTGGAGAAGCAGTCCATTGATGGGGGAGGGTGGCAGAGGCAGAAAAGGGATGTGAAAGGCTGGTGGGGGAGGTTTGGTACCGTGATTAAGCCCTTCCCTGCAGGCTTGTCATTCATCAGCAGCAGAGGCCTAGTGATCTTCTTGCTGGAGACGATCTGGAATGGGAGGGACAGAGAGGAGTGCTCAGGGAGGCAGCAGGGGCTCTTGGGGATAGGTCAACAACAGGACTGTGGTGACAGCACCATGAATCACACTGTCCCCACTTCTCCATGGTAGCAGGTAGCTGGCACTGGGTTTGGTTGCTCCTTCAGTGGGAGCATTCTGTCTGGTGCCAAACTCACTGGGCTACAACACCTCTGGGACCTGTTGGCTCGTGTGTGTGTGTGTGTGTGTGTGTGTGTGTGTGTGTGTGTGTGTGTGTGTCTGTGTGTCTGTGTGTGTCTGTGTGGCAGACAAGGAGTCAGGGAGGATCTGCTAGGGAAAGTGGGGGATAGGAAATCCTGACTGAAGCCCGCCTGACCCCAAGAGCAGAGATTAACTATGAGGCCCCTGTGTGCCTCACTCCATTTGGGAGCCCCAGCTCACTGTGCCAAGGCTGCAGGAGAACTGGCCCAGGAAGTCATGCTCATCCAACTGTGCACTGGACTTGTCCTGGTCAAACAGGGCAAACTTGAGCTTTTGCACCTCCTCAAAGTGGTAGTCCAGCACGAACTTCTTGGAGAAGGCCGGGTTGAGGTTGTTGATGGCTGTTTCTGTTCTGTCGAACTGGTGGAAGGACACAGGAATGGGAGGCAGAGTCATGGTGGCCAGGTTCTCTTGCTGGTCAGCTGCTGGCAATCTGCCTACCACCTAACTACCTCAGTGTACTCCCTGAGGTACCTCACTACCTCCCGCCAGCACTCACATCCCATGAGCCTCAGCTCACAGGTAAGAACACCGAAGATCAGAAATATTAAGTCAGAGGGAGGCAGGTGCAAGATTCCAGCCCAGTTCTGACTCTGCAAACCCTCCCCATTCCCAGGTACCAGAGAAGGAGGTCAGGCCACCTCCCGGACTGGTATATGACAGAGGACAAATCCTCTCTATTTGGGCCTGCTTTTACCTCTGTAAAATGAAGGCATGTGACTGTGTGGCTTTCCTATTTTTTTACTTAAGAAAACACTTTTCTCAAACTCACACTGTATGTGCTGCCAAGAGGAAACAGAGAGGAGGCAGAGCCTGGTGAGGTCAATGGCTTGGGTGGTGGAGGTGATGGTGTCTTGTATAGAACTCTGGACTTGTCCAGTCTAGCATGCCCACCTATTCTGGGCACCAAAGCCTAGGTGGAGACAGGGCTGGACATTGTGGGTGCATGGTAGAATGGGCAGGAACCACCTCCTGGCCTGGAACACATAGCAGAGCCCTGAGTGACAATCTATTTTGAGACCTGGGCTGGGTTGGTTTTCCTTCCACCCGGGCTTCCAAGGGAAGGAGCAGCAGCAGGATCGGAAGAGGCCTTGACCTGGACTATTTTTAGCCCATGTGCACAATCTGGGGGTAGCAGAGATTGGGGGGAGGAGCATGCCATAAATTGGGGAGATATCACTCCCCGGGGAGTATGATTCTGGAGACATAACAGAGCGGATTAACCAGTAACTGCAGGCCTGGACTGTCCCTGGACTCCTGGGCTGGCCTACTGTCCTTTAAGATTAGTTTTTTTTTTTTTCATCACAAGAAGCCAACATCTGTGAAAACTCTTGTAAACTGGAGCATGTACAGTGAGAACCTACCACTGTCCGGCTCAATATTTAATTGAAAAAAACAGGAACTCAGTGGGGTTGCAAATCTGTCATCTTAGCACTTAGGAGGGAGGGGAAGGGCTAGCAGTTGAAGATTATCGTCTGCTACATAAAATGAAACCGCTAATACATATTTGGGGAAATATACGTGCATGTAGAAGGATCTGGAAGATGAGACACTGAACTGTGAACAGGGATTCTCCTTGGTGGGCAGGCCTACAGACCTTTAGGTTGTCTTCCTCAAGCTAATCTGAATTTGATAAACAACAAACATAGCTTCCTTGGTAACGAATCAAAGCGAGTTT
Source organism: Rhynchomys soricoides (assembly GCA_019843965.1). Classification (NCBI taxonomy): domain Eukaryota; kingdom Metazoa; phylum Chordata; class Mammalia; order Rodentia; family Muridae; genus Rhynchomys; species Rhynchomys soricoides. The sequence continues at coordinate 8,282,920 of JADRCH010000063.1, read as the reverse complement.
TGAAGGCTGCTAACGCGAGAATTTCAAGTTTCTTGGTAACCTTCCTAAACCACAGCCCTTCCCAACCCTCAGGCCAGACTCCCAGCTCAGAAGTCCCCAGTTTTGAAGTTAGCCACTGTAGGTGAGGGAAAAATAAAAGCCCTAGTTTACTAAAGAGACAGGCCCAGAAAGGGGCAGTAGTTCACCTGAGGTCACACAGCAGGGGTAACATTGCTGGGCATGAGGCTACCTCTGGGGCCCTAGGCTGAACAATTTAATTTCTCTTTACTTTTGGCCAACAGGGTGATTACCAGAAACAAAGCAGGAAGGTCGCTTACAGGAAGCAAGTCTGTGCAAAACTACAGAAGCTTTGCCTGACTGTAGCCACATAAACTATTAAGATATAATAATATGATAATTATGTATGTATGGGTAATAATTTAGACAGAAGTCTAGCTATATGGCTAGATATAGTGTTTTCTGTTTTGTTTTGAAGACAGGTTCTCAGTATGAAGCTTTGGCTGGTCTGGGACTCAGAGATCCACCTGTCTCTGCTTGTGTTGGTTTTAAAGCTGTGTGGTACCACACCACCACACCCAGCCAGGAATGTATTAAAGTAATTATTTTATTTTTCTATGTTTTTGTTTGTTTTCGAGACAGGGATTTATCGCATAACTGGGACTGACCTGGAACTTGTGATCCTCCTGCCTCAGTGTTGGAATTACAGATGTATACTACCACACCTGGGTTAAGTAATACTTTAAATACACCTAAAATAAAGTTTAATTGTAAAAAATGGCGGCAATTTTCTAAGCGAGTCCACCACCAGCCCTCATCCCATGGACCCTGGCACTCCCTGGACCTGAGAGGAGCCCCTCCATAGCCCAGCCAGTCCTTGCCCATCACAGACACTTGTGGCTAGCCTCACCTCCATCCACTTGCCATTGTCCTCTATAAAGAGGACACAGAAAGGGTCAGACTTGGAGGTGACGTCCCGGTCCAGTAGGTTCTGGCCACTCACTGACAGCTCCACTTTGCACACACAGCACTGAGAACCCATGGGGATGGCCCCTGCGGTGGGAGCACCCCCATCCGGAATGTAAGCCATGGGGGTTGGTGGTGGCAGCAGCAACAGTTCCTGGCAGTCTGGAGAACAGGAATGAGTGTCAGAAGGGGATAGATAATCTTCACATGCTACCTCACCGCAGGGAGGCCTCACTAATTGACCTTCAATGACTGGGCAGAGCCTGGGGGACACTGGTATAAGCCTGGAATCCCAGCATGCAGGAGGCTGAGGTGGAAGGCTGAGTTCATGGTTAACCTGGATTGGGCAAGACTCCCTTTCAAAATAAAACAAAGACGAAGGTGGTAAGATGGCAGACGGTGTGTGTGAGAGAGAGACATGGGCAAAGGCTTGTTGGAGGGAGAATATAAGATACAAGAGACTTGGAAGGAACATGGAGCCTCTGATAGGTGTATGGTCCACCTTGGTGCCTTTTCTCTGCCTTCAGTCTTTACCCGTGAGCTATACACAGACCCCTGTGTTGCCCATGTAAGATCGCAAGGCATCACAGTGGCACAGATATCCTACATGCATGGTGCCAGAAAACCAAGGCTTCTCCTGAGCAACACATGGGTTAGCATTAGTGGTGTCTATGATGGCTTGGGTTTTCTTTGTTGCTTTGGGCACTAGGAAGTGAACTTCTGGTAACCTATTCAAAACTGGACCTTGTTCACTGCCTGTTATGTTCCTCCCACATCTCCATCCCAGGCCCACAGCTAGAATGCAGAAGGCTTCGGAGCCTATGTAAAAGGTGTGTGCACCAGTAAAGGAACAACCATATCCTGCCAGAGTTGATCCTTGTCTTCAGCACAGAACTGACCCTCCCAGGCACCCTTGACTTCTCCAATCCCTACTTAGGGCCAACACACCTCTCCTACTGAGGCTGGGCACTAACACTGTTAATGGCCGGTGGTTCTGTTTTCTTCAGAGAACAAGGTATCCACATGCAGGAGTGGCAGGACTATCTCTATGGAGGTAGGGAGCTAAAGAACCCGTTTGTCACTGGTCCTGTTTCCTATCTGCCAACACGGTGTCCCACCTTGGTTCTTTCAGAACACAAACGCATTGACATGGGTGATGAGCCTAGTTTCCAAACACCTCATAAAAGGGTCACTAATATTTGGTTCCCTCACTGCTCAATGAGTCCCTGATTTGTATCTTCCTCAGGAGGGGGCTTATAGCCCTGCACCTCGTATGGTAGGACACCAGTTTTCTACCTCAGTCTTGTGGGAGACCTGCCAGTAGCTTCTCCTGAGAAATGCATGGGTTACTGAGCACATTCCAGTTCCAGTGTCATCTCTGGGGCTAGAGAGTCTATGAGCCTCAAGTCTGGTTTAGCTGAAACGCAGCAACAGGGACTGTATAAGCCTATGTCCCTATGGGCAATGGGGCTTCACAGTGCAGGTGACAGCAAGTCAGAAGCAGGGTTGGCATAATCTCGTTTGCTCTTTGTGTATGTGTGTGTATTCACTTGTATGTGCATTTGGGAAGGCCAGAGGTTGACACTGGGTGTCTTCCTGAATCATTCTCCCCTTTGCTGTGTGTGCTGTGCACATGAATGCAGGGGTGCATACTCCAGTGCCCACATCAGAGGCTATAACAAGATGCTGTGTGTCTTCCTCTGCTGATCTGTCTTATCTCTTACTCCCTGGGGATAAGATCTCTCTCAAGTTTATCATTTTGGCTAGGCTGGATGGCCAGTGAGCTCAGGGACTCCTCCTGTCTCTGCCCCTGGACCTTGGAGTTACAGGCACCCACAGTCATGCCTGACCTTTTACACAGATTCTGCAACTCCAAACTCAAGTCTTCACATCCTCACAGTTGCAGAGTAAGCCCCCCTTAACACCTCCCAAGCATCTCCATCTGATCTTTTGAGACAGGGTCTCTTGTTGAAGCTGGAACTCACCTATCTGGCTATACTGGCCAGCTGGTCCCAGGGATCTAGCTGCACTGCCCCACCATCCCCCATAGCCCTGGTATTACATGTGTACATCACCAGGTCTTTTACATGGCTGTTAGGGAATCTGAACTCCGGTCTTCATGCTGTCTCCCAGTCCTTTAAGATGTTGGTAGGTGTCTGTCTGTCTGTCTGTCTGTCTGTTTGTTGTGAGGGGTATGGGTGGGTGAACATCCTTGTCGGAGGACAATTTGTAAGTCAGCTCCTTCCTTCCTGGAAGAGGAGCTGCCCAGGGCTAAGCAAAGGTTATTAGGTCGACTGGTAACTTTGCCCACTGAACCATTACCCCCACCTCCACCCAACCTCCCCCTTTTTTTTTTTCAAGACAGGGTTTCTCTGTGTAGCTCTGGCTGTCCCGGAACTCACTCTGTAGACCAGGCTGGCCTCGAACTAAGAGGCAGACCAGGCTGCCTCTGCCTCCCAAGTGCTGGGATTAAAGGCGCGCGCCACCACTGCCCGGCTCCCACCTCCCTTTTTTGAGGTAGGATCTCACTATGTAGCCCAGGCTGTCCTTGAATTCATAATCTTTGTTTCTGTCTGCTGCATGCTAGGATTACATGTACTACCATGTTTGGCTTCCTGTCTTTCAAATGCTCACTCTGCCTGAAACAGCTGACTGTTATGCTAAGGAGCAGCAGCTGCTGTCCCACAGCAGACCAGGAAAGACCACTCCTCAGGGCTCTACTCCCCAGACAGAAGCCCCTCCCTAGCTTCTGTAGGGACTCTGCAGATAGGACACAGTGCCTGCCCAGGGACCTCCTGGCAGGGAGGGAATATGGAGAGTGAAGAAGCCAGTCTTCAGCTTCCCCCTCCTCCTAGCTGTCCCCAGAACCTCATTACAAACGCAGTTCCCAAAGCATCAGGACAGCACTGCAATTTTCTGACAGGATTTATTCTTGTTGGTTAAAATCAGTTCCTGCACAAAGGGCTGAGGAGCCATGTTTGTGGTATAAACAGCTGGGGCTAGAAAGCAAAGCCTCAGCTGGCCAATGGGCATCAAAGGTGTCTACAGGGGCCCCTGTTCTGCCTGGGGTGGGCATGGGCAAGATCATCACCCTACTTTACATACAGAAAATGCAGGAACAGAAAGTGGACAAACACTGTCCAGGGCCACCATCCAGGAAGCAGCAGGGGCTGCACAAGGGGCCATCTCTTGATGCCTAAGCCAATGCAGACCTTCTCACCTGGGGAAGAATACTGGGCAAAGAATAGCCTAGGAACCCATCAGATCCAGGAGCATGGGACCAAGAGGCAGGCTTATAACTAAGGCTGCCGAGCAGGAAAGCCAAGACACGTGTGTGTGTGTGTGTGTGTGTGTGTGTGTGTGTGTGTGTGTGTGAGAGAGAGAGAGAGAGAGAGAGAGAGAGAGTGAGTGAGTGAGTAATTTTGTAGTGATAGGGGTTTGGAATTAGGGCCCACTACATGCAAGCTCAATGTGCTACTAAAGTACATGCCCAATTGTCTTTTCTTTATATATATATAAATATATATATATATATTTATATATATATATATATATTTTTTAAGACAGAATCTTACCAAGTTACTCAGGCTGGTCTTGATCCCACTCTATAGCCCAGCAGGCTATAACTTGCTATAACTATAAGCCTTGAACTTGCTATCCCCTGCCTCAGTTTCCCAAACAGATGGGTTCTCAAGCCTGTCTCCATTTTACCAGGACCCAGAACCCAGATCTTCAGCTCCTCTGGCATCACCCTATCCACTACCCCCCAATCATTGACACATGGGCTTCACCCACCTCCGGTTTGCAACACTGGCTCCTCTACAACAGGTTTCATGGATCCTAGGCATGGACTCCTATAGCCCAGAGTTCCATCCCATATGGAAGGGGTCAGACACACACACTTTCTCATATAACACACATGGACTTGGCCACATGAATGCATCTCTCTCTCTTTCTCTCTCTCTCTCTCTCTCTCTCTCTCACTCGGACAAAGGCCCAAGCTCACATGACCACTCTGAGCACACATCTTCATGGTAGTCACTAGCATCCCACCTTCACTAGCTGAGGGCAAGGCCATGAGGGCCTTGTCCAGGGAAGCCCAGGACAACTCCACCTGGGTCAGCTCCAGCCCCAGCTGAAGAAAAACAGCACTTATGAATAGTGGGCAGGGAAGTGGACTCCACCCCAATCAGGGGCAGGGCTCCCATCTCCAACTCACCCTCTGGCAGGAAGCTTCTGGATCCCCGAAATGGGGAGCACATGGTGTCTGAGGTTGGAACAGGCAGGGATCGGAGTGGCCCTTGGTGCCAGCCCAGCAGGGATCTGGACCCTGAGGGCTGACGCAATGGAAAAAGAAACCACAGCCTGGTTGGGCCAGCCCCCTCCCCTCCCTCAGTAGAAGGCAGCAAGGTGTCATTAAGGAGGGGGTTGGGTCTATGAGCGCACTGGGCAAGATGGAAAAGCTCCAGGACAGCACCATCTGCAGGTAATTTGGGGTTTGGGGCTGGAGGAGGGGGTGCAGGCAGCAAGAGCCTCTCCCAAGGATGATAGGACTCTTGGCACAGGTGTGGGCACAGGCTCCTGAGAAAGAGCTTGGAGTTTGTGATGCAAAACCAGAAGGCCCATTTCTAGATTAGCTAACTGAGGCAAACAGAAGGCAGGGCTAGGAAAGGACCTGTCACTGGTCACACATCCATTCAACAAACATTCCTTGTATATCCTAGGGTTGCAGTAACAAGGCTGAAGAGCAGGTAGTGGTGGCACAGTGCTCAGGAAGCAGAAGCAAGAGGGTCATGAGTTCAAGTGCAGACTGGGCTATATACAGTGAGACCCTGTCTAAAACATATAGAAGGTTAGCTCCCACTGTGGCCATACCCACCCAGACCAGGCATCCTGCCCTTGATAGAAGGGTGAACTCTGGTGATATCAAAACTAAGCTACACATCTAGAGTTTGTGGTTCTGGCCAGAACTCTAGTCATTCATGGCCAATGACTCCCTGGCCTCCCTCTCCCATGTCCCACGGGGCAGCCTCTTCCCACTCCTGGCTGAAGCCAGCATCAGCCTCATGCCTCCACTTCCCCTGCCATAGCCAGGCAAGCTGCAAGATCTTTTTCACAGCAATGCCTAACTCAGCTCTCCCCTGCCCAGCCAGAGGGACAATAATCATGTTAGTCAACTGCTACCACAGAATCTTCTAATGTGGCGCTTCCAGATCACAAGTCCCTGCATCGCCCCAGGCTGAGGGAGCCAGGCTGGGCCGATCCCTTTCACACCATGTCCAGTTTCAAGTATGTCTACCTTCCACCTGCTGTGAGCCTTTAGCGCTGTGGTTCCATTTGCTGAAAATACTTTTCCTCTCTTGAAGGATCTCTGCCGTCAGCATTCTCAGAGGTCTGCCACAGTCACTTAAGCCAATGGGATCTGTGTCCACACCATACCATTTCTTTAAGTAATCACTGTATTCTACAACTCTTTTACACATTCCTCCATAAGCTCCCATACTGTGAGTTCTCAAGGGGGGCCCCAGCATTGACCCCAGCCCTCAGCACGAATGCAGGTCTGTATACTGTGAACACCCAGCAAGCACAGTAAATGTACCAGGAGCCAGGAACCCAGCAGCAGGCTGCTCATCTGCATCACTCCAAAGCTAAGCCACTTCTCCATCCTTGTATCTCATAACCCTCTGAAAGATCAGAAAGAGATGCAAGGATCGTACTTAACAGCAGAGGCCCCAAAGGGGTAAGGGATAGATGGAGCCCAGGCCCATTGACTCTGAGCATAGGAGCTTGATGTGGCTGAGGGACTCCTGTATTAGTCAGGGTTCTCTAGAGTCACAGAACTTATGGGTAGTCTCTATATAGTAAGGAAATTTGTTGATGACTTAACAGTCTGTAGTCCAACTCCCCAACAGTGGTCAGCAGCAGCTGTGAATGAAAGTCCAAGGATCTAGCAGTTGCTCAGTCCCACAAGGCACGTAGGCAAAGAAAAATGAATCTTCCTTCTTCCAATGTCCTTATGTAGGTCTCCAGCAGAAGGTGTGTGCCACTATGCCTGGATCTGGGACTTGCTTGTTCCAGGCTGACCTTGAACTCAGAGATCTCCTTGCCTCAGTCTCCTGGAATTAAGGCTTGAACTACTTTGCCTGGGTCTAAGCTTTTCATGGCCACTATGCCTCAAGATCTCCATGCCAAGATCAAGGTCAGAAACTTGTGTCTTCCAGCCTCAAGATTTGGATCACAGGTGAGCCTTCTAATTCTGGATTGTAGTTCACTCCAGAAATAGTCAAGTTGATGATCAGGAATAGCCACTACAACTCCGTAGCTGAGCCAGAAGCAAGGATCCCAACTTTGAGGTGGTAGTTACAGGAGATGCCAAGTGAAGCAGGCTTGGGAGACAATGGGTTGCAGGGGACCCAGACAGGCAAGAGTGGGAGGCAGGCAAGGAGAGATCTAAAGGAGCCCAGTAGCAGCTGCTCAGGCCCGAGATTCTCAGCTATGACCACTCTAGGGATGGGAGGCTCTGTGGGACTGCCAATAAGCACTCCTAGTAGGAAGCCATAGGTATTGTCAAAACAGCATGCCCAAGGCTATAGAGATGGCTTGGCAGGGAAAGGGCTTACTACACAAGCATGGGGACCTGAGTTTGAATTCCCAGAACCATATAAAGTATTGCAGTGTGTGACTGTAAGCCCAGTGCTTCTTTGGTGAAATGGTAGCCAGAGACTGAAGACTCTCCAGAAGCTCGCAGGCCAACTAGCCTGGTGTACACAGCAGCAAAGAGCAGAGAGACCATGACTCCAGCAAGGTAGAAAGGGAAGACACTCAAGCTTGTCCTCTGACCTTCACACAATGGTGTGTCCAACCTGGTATTTGGAAGATTTTTTTTAAAAAAATCTGTTTTCAATCCAAAGGATTGAAGTGTTGCAAAGCCTTGCTAGTGATAGTGACACAGGCATTTGGTCCTCTGGCCAGTATCAAGTAGCAGTTAAGTGCACAGACCCTAGACGTAGTGTCCTGCATGTGAGCCTCTGGTTCTGCCGTTTCTCTGCTGTGTGACCTCAGACATATTACCTCCTCATCTCATTCAGTTTTGCCCTCTGCAATAAAGAAGGCAACAAGGTTCCTGGGTTGCTGTGAGGATTAAGATAAAGCACGTTTGCTATTAGACTGGCTCTTAATCTCTGGGGTGGAGACAGCAGACCAAAAAACAGGTGATGTGTAGCCAAACAAAAAAGGCAAGGGACTAAAACTGGTTGAGACACATGGTTCTCTGTTACCCTCTTCTGCTGTGGGCACAATACACCAGGTCAGTTAGGCCAGGGGTGGAGGATGGGGCCAGGGAGTTGGTAATAGACTGGCCCCATCTGGTATCACATTTGGTGATAGTCCTGGAGGCTTCTCTGGCTTTGACATTCTAAGGGTGACAGAAGCCACAGGGCCTGGTGGGCACCACCTTATAAGGACTGTAGCTCTTAGCTTAGGGCTTTCCTGCTCCAAGCATGGTTCCCAAAAAGCACCAGAAGTGTACCATCTGGCCCCACCCAGACCTGAGCCATTAGAAGCCCTAGGGAGGCACCTAACAACCCTTGTAAGAACAAGCCCTGCAGGCAAGGCCGGGGAGGCCAAGTACACACAAACCAAGGGTTTGGCAGGCGGGTGTGGTTTCTAACACGATCCCTAGAGTGATCTTGAAACCGCCCACCTGCAGCCAAGATGAGAGCAAGGAGGAAGACACCTGAGGCTGGGACAATGCCTTGGGGATGGCTCTAGCTTGGTCTTCACATGGCCTAGTTAAGCAGACACTTGATTCCCATACAAGCCCTGCCATGCCCGGTTTAGATAGTAATTTTCTGCTAACTAGAACCCTCAACTAACCAGCCAGTCACTCCTTGCTTGCTGCCCCCTAGGGCTGCTAAGTCCTCAAGGTTCTCCGGAGTCTTGGGATGGGTCTTGAGGGCATTGTCATACCACTGACCAGATGTCATCCCAGGTGACAAGGCCCAGGAACAGAGAGGGCAAGAGCATTATCAGGACTCTCCAGAGAAACGGAGATGATAGTGTGTCTGCATCTGTATGGCTGATTTTAAAGAATCGGTTCATCGGGCCACAACAGGGATAAGCCTGAAGTTTGGAGGGCAGGAAACAGGAAGAGCTTTTTCTATGTTGTGCTCTTAAGGTCCAAGACTTCATCTTAAAGGAAGCTCAGTCTCTGGCTGAAGGCCATCTATCAACTGGATGGGGCCCATGCATGGACGATAATCGGCTTTGCCCAAAGCCTGATTTAAATGTTAATCGCATCTTAAACATACCTTCATAGAAACAACTAGACTAGTATTTGGCTAAACAACTGGTCACCATAGGCCAGCCAAGTTCACAGAGACAGTAAGCCATCCAAGGAACCTTGAGCTTTGAGGGGCAGGAGATGGGGTACTGACTTCTCAAGTGCTGGAGCTCCAGGATACCCCTGCCTGTCAGCTGGAAGGGAAGGGGAACATAGACATAGCCACTCTAACAGAGACAAATTTGCAATAAAGGAGAGTCATGACAAGGCACAATCCCATTCTGAGTGCACAGTGAGCTTTACCTTCCAGACACCCCTGCTCAAGGCCCTGTGACCATGTGACTACACCCACTGTCAATGGAGGTTGGGTGATAGCCTAAAAGATTCTTGCCTTCTGGCTCCCAGGCTGATAACTGCTCTTGATATTACTCTCTGGGGTCTCAGAAAGGATCCACCTTCCAGACTGATGGGACCCTGTTCTTTTTCTCCTTCTCCCTCCCTCCCTCTCATGTGTGTGTGTGTGTGTGTGTGTGTGTGTGTGTGTGTGTGTGTGTGTACAGGAGCACACATACATACAGGCAAGAGAACAACCTCAGATGTCATTCCCCGAGGTTTCTTACTGGCCTGGAACTTGACTGTTGAGCCCCAGGGATGGATTCACACCCGTCTTTACAACTAGGGTTCTAGGAACTGAACTTGGGTCCTGGCGCTTGCATGCAAGCACTGTATTGACAGAAACATCTCCCCAGCCCCTGCTTCTGCTTTTTTACCCATGGAAATGCCAGGACACACTGAAAGCTCTCTTTCACAATGGTAAAAGTCTCTTTTTATCAAAATTCCCCTTTTTCCTCTCAGGACAACACCTAGTCCACCTGGTAGGGCTCCCATGGTCCCCTCCCTCACCCTCAGGTTTCTGGCTATATGAGGTTCCAATAATACTTTTTTGTGAATCCCCAATTTTGCTCCTGCCGTTCCAGCTGCCTGGAACACACTTTCTCATTCTCCACCTGACTCCTTTTACTCTTCCCATTCAGCTCAGTAGAACCAAGTGCGATATTACTATGTACCAGGCCCATCACAATCCTTACACTGGTCAAAATTGTAGAAAGCTGACACATCGCATGTTGCCAAGAATGCAGAGTGACCACAACTCTTACAATTTGCCAGAGGCAGTGGGATTTGGTGCAAACCATTCGGGAGAAACATTTGGCAGGGCCTGCAAGCTAACTCCCAACACAAACGTTCACCAAAGGACACACGAGAGGATGCCCACAGCGGCATTCTCTGAGTTGCTACCCTGATCCAAGATCAGGAATTGGTGTGTCAGTGTGAAGGATATGAGCACCCTACTGGATTCCTTATGTGAGGTTAGGTGTGGACAAAAGAAACCTAAGCTGTTGAAAGTGGTGACAGTGGTGACAGGCAGCAGGCAGCACAAGGCTGACAAGAAGGAACACCAGGAAGAGGGCAGTGTGTTCCCATTCCTGGACTCAGCTGCTGTTATCCCAGATGCACGACTCTGTCATGGTATCCTATGTTGGGTGCAATTCTCTTTCTGTTTTGAATTGCTGGGGATTGGACAGAGGGCCCTGTGCACTCTGACACCAAGCCCCACACTTAGCCATTTTGATTTTGAAACAGGATCTTGCTACATAAACCAAGCTGACTGTGAACTCACAATACAATATTTAAGCAGGGGTGGGCCTGGGAGGGAGACAACACAAAAACCCACAGACCCCTCCACAAAGCCCTTGCTGCTTTCCTGGTTGCTGAGGAGAACCAGTCCATTATTACTAATTTAAAAACATTGGCTTGAACAGAAAGATGGAGCCCGATATCATTTTCTTCTCTGTTCTTGAGTTTTGAGGTAGATCTTGGTTTTTAGACAAGGCTGGCCGTAAACTTTCAGCAATCCTCTTGCCCCAGCCTCTGGAGTGCTGGCTCGGAATACAAGCAGGTACCACCACATCCAGACTCTTATTTCTGTTATTCCCAACACGGACATGGACAGGATGGGAGCTAAGCAAGTGAGAGGACGCGGTTGGAAGAGGGAAAGGATGGCTCAGAAGTCTAGGATCACAGAGCCATGAAGTCCCTGGACCTGGGAATTCTTGAACTTTTAAAAATTATTTCTTTTGCCGGGCAGTGGTGGCACACGCCTTAAATCCCAGCACTTGGGAGGCAGAGGTAGGCAGATTTCTGAGTTCGAAGCCAGCCTGGTCTACAGAGTGAGTTCCAGGACAGCCAGGGCTACCCAGAGAAACCCTGTCTCGAAAAACCAAAAAAAAAAAAAAAAAAAAAAAAAAAAAAATATTTTTTTTATGTATATGTGTGTTTTACCTGTATGTATATTTGTGCACTGTGTGTGTGTGTGTGTGTGTGTGTGTGTGTGCCTAGTGCCCACAGAGGCTAGATAAGGGTATCAGATCCCTTAGACCTAGAATTATGGATGGTTGTGAGCTACTGGGAACTGAACCCAGGTTCTCTGCAAGAGCAACAAGTGCTCTTAACCGCTGAGATATCTCTCTGGCCCTGTGGATTGTTGGTTTTTATTTTAGACTCTGGATGGTCTAACCTTGATATGTAGACCAGGCTGGTCTGGAACTCCAGAGATCCACCCTGACTCTACCTCTTGAAAGCTGGGATCAAAAATATGTACTACCACACTTAGCTGAACTCTGGGATTTTGTAATAACGAGTTCTTTGGCACTCCGGGCTGACAGAGTGCACCTTGTTTCACTTTCCTGCCATATAAGAATCTTGACCTCAGTGCTGCCACTTCAGCATCCCTGCTTGTTAGGGAAGGAGGGATTCAGAATCAAGACTCCTACTCCCAGGGCCTTTCCTGTGCATTGTGGTGACTGTGCGTCTCCTGCCAAGTGGCATGCAGCCCCAGGAGCAGGCTGGCACTCACTCTGGACAAGGTGATGAGGTCGTGGAGCTCTGCACATAAACCACTTTCTACTTCAGCTATGGCACCGGGTACGGTGCTTAAAAGACAGCACACTCTGCCAGGCAACCAGGCCATTATAGAGATAAATATAGATGTAGACAGCCAGGCGAGGAGGCTGTGGCAGGGGTTTGGCTCTAATGCTCTCCTGGGACCCTCAGTTTCTTCCAGGCCATACTGGGAAGGAGGCTGATTAACACCCACCCAAACTCTGGTTCCACGTGCAGCTCAGCCACCTAGGGTCTTCCCAGCGTTACTACAGGGGTTGGCCAAGGGGCCCAGCAGATAACCATTCCTGTTAGGTCCTTCTCTTACCACTCCCTCCTCCTTTCTAGGTCTCTGCACTTCATCTGCAAAGTAGGCATGGGTACCATGCCTCTCTCCTGCCCCCCTGGAAGCTGAGGAATGGACACGGAGTTCTCTGTGCTGCTGAGTGCTCTGAGCACTTAGGGGACCTCAGGAGTGAGTCTGGCCAGAGTGAGGCCCTTAACTAATGGAGAGTTGAGGGTTTGGTGACCATGTGGTTTTAGTCAGAGATTGGGCTCAACCTTTGCTTCTCCACTATGTTGCTCACACCCATCAGGGAGTGCCATGGGGAAACTAGGCTCTGCCTCATTATGTGAGAATCTTTCTCCTCTGTACCCATTTCTCTGACTATGAAGTAAGGCATGGTCAAGCCTCCTTCGAGACTTGGGTGTGTGGCTATAGATGTCCCTCTGTCCTTCCTAAGTTCTGCAGCCCAGGGGCAGAGCCTGCCTTGACCACAGTTACAACACTAACATATGGCAGTCCCTAACCCAGATGGCCTGCTTGGAACACTTTTAGCTAAACAGCTTTTAGGTTGCCCATTTCTGGGATGAAGAAACTGAGGTCAGGAGCTGGAGCTAGAGTTCAATGGTAGAGCAGTTGACTGAGTATGCTTGAAGTTGAGTTCAACCCCAGCGCACAAATGGTCAATTAGCCAATCAATTATAGGAAGGAAGGAAGGAAGGAAGGAAGGAAGGAAGGAAGGAATTGATGAACTGAGGTCAGGGGAATTAAGAAACATCTAGGTTAAGTGGGGAATAAATAACTCTCTCCAGCATGTCTCAGTCTTCAGGCAATGGCAACAGGTAGTAACAGTGGCTACCTAGAACCCCCAGCTTTTTGCACCAGGAAATCCTGCCCTGTTCGAACACACACCTTTCCACACCCCTTCCTGGCACCCAGCATAGTGACACCAGTGTCCCTCCAGGGCCTTAGGGTGGCAAGCTCATAATCCTTCCAGGTTGTCACCCAACACTCAGGACCTCATTTGGGATGAAGAGTAGACTCCCATTCCCACACAGCATTTGCTGGGTACCTTCTATGTTCCAAGGTACTGTTCAAGCATGAAGGCACAGATTTATCCCTGTTCAGTGGGGCCGATGCCCACACAAATAAACGAGATCACTTCAGACTGACAAACACCCTGGAAAAAACATAGTAAGGTAAAAGGATGGGGATATGCCTCCTCCCTCCTGTCTCTTCCTCTCAGATTCCAGGGGACAAAGATGTGGCTGCAGGTGGTAAGTAGCTGGTACTTCAACACACTAACCAGTAGTTTCTTTGACCTCCATGGGAGCCAGATTCAGGAGGCAAACAAGAACAAAGGACACAGAAGGCACCTCTGGCTCTGGCTCAGTCTTCAAGCATTGGGAACCTTAAATTGTCTCTCCTGGACAGCAAGGGGTATACTATGATTGGATGGTCACCATCTCCAGCTTGCCCTGACTAGATGGCAGGGTGACCGAGCCTCCTGCTTCTACAGAGACCACACTGACCTTTCTGAAGCCGTGTGCTTCGAAGCGAGATAGCTGGATTCTAGAGGTGTTCTGCCCCTACCTCTGCAGCCCCAGCCTGTCTGGCAGAGCTAGGGGAGGGCAGAAGAGGGGAAGGCAGGAACATCTAGGAAGTCTCAGCAGGGAAAGATGCTCTCTCTCTCTCCTGACAGGAGCTCAATTACTAGAAGGTGCTTTTTTCTTCTGTTCAAGCCTCAGAGCCCAGTGAGGTCAGCTCCAGGTGGGGGTGATGGAACACCTACACAGGATGCACCACCTCAAATGTGTTCTTTACACTTGGGCTGAGTAGAACAAACCTTCCAACCCAGGCCTCTCTGCCCCTAGAACAGTCCAGAAGTACAAATATCTGGATTCCAGGACTTGTCTCTTAAGGGCCCCCAAAAGAATTCCAGAAGGAATGTTGAATGCAGTCATGCGAATCAAGTGCACTAATACTCCCAGGAACAATGAGATGACAGCTGTTCCCAAATGCCTCTGGCACCAGTCACAGCACACACACACACACACACACACACACACACACACACACGCCTTTGTCATCTAAATGGATCCTCACAAGTACCTTACCTGGAAAGAGAAGGGGGTCAGAGAGTGCACACCCCACTCTTACACAGATAAACTGAGGCTCCATTTTGACCCTCTTCTTCACGTGGTCCCCTTAGGTTTTTAATTCTCACAGCATTGGGAGAGGGCTTGAAAGGCAATCACAGGCCCTCATGAAGAGTTCCCCACGTGTAAGAATACCTGCCCCGTTTCCTGGCCCTAGCCTCCCTATGGCTCTGCAAATGGGCTGGTATTGCAGTTTGCCCTCATTTCACAGATGGAAAAACACCCAGAGCCAAAGGGTGTGTGTGTGTGTGTGTGTGTGTGTGTGTGTGTGAAGGCATGAAGGCAGGAAGCAGAGCCAAAGGGTGTGTGTGTGTGTGTGTGTGTGAAGGCATGAAGGCAGGAAGCAATAGAGAATTCAAGCATCCATAGCCTTCATCCCTGGTTTTTCCACACAGAAATGCAACTGATGAACTTGACCATTCCAGGGGTTCATCACATCTAAGGACAGCCCTGGAGCTCACTGGGCTCCCTGCCAGGGAGGCAATAAACTCTCACTTTAGTGTTTGTGCCTGGTCAGTTTCCAGGAGGCCCTGGAGATGATCCCACTTTATGGAACTGGAAATACAGAGCTGAGGCCACCATCCCACTTCTGGTCACAAAAAGGTGTTCAAGGCCAGATCTCTCACAACTCCCATATTGAGGCTGTCCACAGGCCACTAGACATGACAACCCAACCAAAATGCCTCCCTTCCTGTGGGAGAAGGGCTCTCATCCAATTCAAAAAGCAGTGTTCTTGACCTCACAAGGGGAGTTGCAGCCAGGTGACCAGAGGTCAGAGAACACAGGACTAGGAGCCAGGAGGCACCTCTGGCCATGACTCAATCCTCAACCATCAGGGACCTTATATTTTCTCTCCTGGACATCGGCTTCCCTGCCAAGATGGCAGGATGATCAGGTCCTCCTACTTTGACGAGCCTGTACCAAGTCCCTTCTGAGCCCATGCTCTCCAAGGTGAGTGAACTATATTCTGGAAGTTTGGCTACTGCCTCAGCCACCTGGAAGAAGGCAGAGGGAGAGAATCTTGCCAGGCAGAAGGCAGGACTCTAACTCTGGACTAGGGACTTCTCATCGGGAAGCCTGCTTGGCAACAATGCCTCCAACAGAAGCAGTAGATGCCTCCAGGGGCAGTATAATACTCCTTCCCATCTCTGAGAGGGGTTAATAACCCTTCCTATCTCCAGTGACAGCTCCACACCCCTACATGATGGAGGTCTATGGTCAGACAAAACAAAGGACATCTGGGCTAATCCTCGAAGGTTTTTACCCTTGCCCTTTCCCCCAGAATACTTGTAGGGCAGGAAGAATCAGAGTACAAAGTGAACCCTTTGAATAGCCACCCAGCTCCGGATTGCTATTGCACCTGTGACCTTGGGCACTCCCAGCCTCTTTTTGAGGTAGCCCCTCATCCAAAGACTAGCCAGCCTTACCAAAGACAGGATTCAGGAGGGGAGGGGAAGAGAAGGAAAGAGGAGCATTAGTCTCCTTTATTTTTCCCAGGAGCATCGCTGCGGGGATGGGAAGAAAAGAAGGGCTTCTCGCTTCCTCCTCCACCCCTTGAAACACACAGGTGCCAGACAGCTTTTGCGCAAAAACTAGTTTGCAAACACACTCCGACTTCTGGAAAGCCGCCCGGCACTATTCCCCATCTCTTCTCCCGGGTTGGAGCAGAGAGTCGGCCCTAGGGCTGATCCCGAGTAGGGCCAGGTCCGGGTCAGGGTGGGGTCAAAGGGAGCGTTCACCTCCAAGCAATTGTGCTGGCCGCTGTAGTCGCCAGCCCTCGGTCGCCCTCCAGACACCTAACAGTGGAAGAGGGTCTCCAAATAGCTAGCCAGTGTCCCCGAATCCGCCCATCCACCAGCGCCTCCCCCCCCCCGTAGACCGGCGCCCCCGCGTGGCCGGGTGGGAGCTGAGTCCCCCAGGGCGTGCTGCAGGATGGGATGGTGGCGGCCAGGGACGTCGGAGTCCCTCCGGCTGAACCCACTCCCCTCGAAGCCCCAGGCCGAACTTGGGCGCGCGAAGTGCCCCGCCCGCCCTCGCCGCGGACCCCACTCACCGCGCTTCCCGCAGCCTCAGCGTGCTCCGGGCTGCCGGGGCATCCCCGCGCGCTGTGCTGTCGGCCGGGCGGCGACGCGGGACAGGCTCCGGGCGCTACCCGCGCGGCCGTACCCACTCGTGCGCTCGCCCGGGCTGGGGCTGGCCCTCCTCGGGCCGCGGCTAAGGCGAGGGCTCCTCCCTCCAGTCGAGGGAGGATGTGGGCGGGAAGCGGGCGCGAGGCGGGCGCTTCCTGGAGGGGCGGCTCTCTGGGCTGCGCGGGAGCCTGTCCCGCTCCCGGCTCGTGGCCCGCGAGGACCTCGACGCAGCAGGCTGCCACTCCGCGCGACGCAGCGGATTCGCACTCAGCGCCGGGCCCGCCGCTCTGGGCGTCAGACTCCGCCGAGCTCCGCGCCTTGCGCTCGGGTTGAAGACGCGGGACCCGGGGGTGCGATCTCCTGGCCCACTAGACCCCGAGGCGCCGCCCGCGGCTTTCACCCCAAAGCGCGCAGGGCTGAGCACGGAGCCCTCGGGGAGACGCCCAGGACTTGCTTCTGAGCTGTTGGAGCCGCACAAGAGCCGCAGTGTTTTTTTTCTTTTTATTATTATATTTTTTTTATTTCTTTCAATAGCTTTTCTTGCCGCCCGAGACTGGGAAGATGACACATATTCTCGTGACAAAGACGACAAGATAAAGACATTCGGAGTGGGGTTTGGGATCAACGGGAGAACAGTTCCAGGGAGCTGAGGCCTCCCCTCTGTGCAGTCCGCTTTTGACCCAGAAGAGGCACCAGTTCTTAAGGGACTGTTTTGTCGCTGGGCAGCTGGTGGTCACTCTGGTATTTTGCACACTCCGAGCAAGTTAACCACTGGGCATCAGGACGGAAGCTCTTTTAACCAGATTCCGTTGGGGATGGGTGGTGATGGTGAGACATGGCTGTCCAGAGATCTTATAAAAGCGTGGCCAAAGCCCTGGGCTCTGATGTGCACGGACTAGGGGATTGTGGGGTTTAGCGGTAAAACCTGGCGCTTGGGTTGTACGTTTTCTATTCCAGACAGATAAGGGTTAATTCGGGAGACTCAACGCTGCAGCTCTGAGCTCCCTCCTTGTCTGAGTCACTGGCACTTTGCAGCCTCTGAAGGGCCCCCACTAAGCAGCCCCAGGGCACAGAGCTTTGTTCTCTCTGCCTGCCTGTCCCTGGAGCTTTCTGCCTTTCTCCAGATTCTCCTCAGTCTTCTTGCACAGAAAGTCCTCCATGCCCTCTGCTCAGCTCTGGGACAAAGCAACCTGTGGAGCCTCTTAAAGCAGAGGTAGAAAATGGAGACCGAATAGTCTTCTCCAGACTGGGAAGCAATGCCAGGTAGACAAGTAGATGGATAAGTTCAGGATGAAAGGCAATTAGCATAGAGATCCAACTCAGCCATGGGACTTGACCAGCACTCTTCTAAGAACCCCGAAGAATAAGGTGATTGGAGGGTCCAGTGGGAAGATGTCACTAGGTCCTGGTCAGGAGAACAGAGAACTAAGGTCAGGGGTCATGGCAATTCCATTCCTAGGTACCTACTCAAGAGAAATGAAAATGTATATTCACGCCAAAAGTTGAGCATGAATGTTTGTAGTTCAATAAACATTTTTGCAACATAGTTCACTAGAGCCAAAATGTGGGAAGGATCCAATATATATCAACTATTCATAAAGGAAAAGTTCAGTGCACAAGCCACACAGTGGAATATTACTCACCCAGGGAAAGTACTGACACATTAAAGTAGGGATGGTTTCAAAAGCAGTCCATCATAAAAGGCCTACTGAATAATTCCATGTTAGGAAATGTCCAGAAGAGACATACCCACAGAGGTAGAAAGGGGGTTCTAGTCACCTGGGCCTGGGAGGAAGAACGGATGTGGTTACCCTTTGATACAGGGTTTCTTGGAGGGAAGAAAAAGTTTTAAAATTAGAATGTAGTTGTGATTTGGATCTGGAATGTCCCCAAAGACTCATGTGTTGAAGTTTCAGTCTGTAAATCATTTCACTGTTGGGAAGTGCTGGAAACTTTAGGAGATGTGACCTGGTAAGAGGAAGGTCACCTAGTCATGCCCCTGAGGGTGTCATCCCCCTTTGTGCAAGGGCTTTACCACCACCTCTCTGTTCCTTCAACATCATGAGGTATGATGTTCTGTCTACCTGAATGTTCAGTAGCAACGGAGCCTGCATACCATGAGTCCATATACCATGAGCCAAAACTACAAGCCAGGGGAAATCCTTCTTTTTGGGGCTGATCACAAGTGTTTCGTTACAGCGATGAGAAGCTGACTAACAGTTGTGTAACTCTACATAAACCTAAAGGACATGCATACTTTAAAGGACAAGTGTCAAACACGGTGGTTATTGTCTTAGTTAGGGTTTTACTGCTGTGAACAGACACCATGACCAAGACAACTCTTATAAAGGACAACATTTAATTGGGGCTGGCTTACAGGTTCGGAGGTTTAATCCATTATCATCAAGGCGGATGGCATCCGTACCAAGCATGGTAGCATCCAGGAAGGGATGGAGGAGGAGGAGCTGAGAGCTCTACATCTTCATCTGAAGACTGCTAGGAGAAGACTGGCTTAGGCAGCTAGGATGAGGGTCTTAAAGCCCACACCCCTAGTGACATACCTACTCCAACAAGGCCATACCTCCAAAAAGTGTCACTCCTTGACCAAGCATATACAAACCATCACAGTAATATCTCCATAAAGCTGCCTTACAGCCAAGGGCAGAGGTCAGGAGACACAGGTCAAGTGTTCATCCCAAGTTAGTGTCATGCATTGCATGCCAGACGCAAGACCAGAAAGTAAAAGTGAAACTTCCCGTGTCTTGGGAGTCTAGAGAATTTTCTGTACAGTTGGAGGCCTGAGCCCCTTAAAAGACCCCTGTGGGACACATGTAACTCAGCACATGCTTCTGGAGTTTGGTCCCCTGGTGCTGGTTGCCTGGCCAAACTGCTCAGAGTGACCCTGGTGGCCTGTGCCCTTCCCTGTGTTTTTAAGCCAAAGATATCCCGAGCACATCAGCTGCCAGGACCTGGCTGGGCCTCAGGTGTTTGGGAGGGGAAGGGACAGAGGGAGTTAGGATTATCATATGTGTACCAGTCCCCCAAAGCTTGTCTCATGGGCCTGAGATCATGTGAGCTCAGTGAAGGCAGTTTTGGCCTGGCTTCAGACCACATTTGGGCTTCTGTCACAGGGAAAGCATCCTGAAGCTCCGATAGGATCAGAAGTGTTCAGGGTGGTGTGGTCATAGCCAAAGGAAGGCTTCCTTTTACTGTTGATGATGGCTGGCCACCCACTGGTGAGTAGAGGTGTGACCTACTGGTGACCAATCCTTGGGACTTAAGCTGTCTGGTGGTCATCAGCAAGCTGACCACTGAGTAGTTTTTCCTGTAAACTCCGCATGTGGTCTCCTTTGTCTGGTCAAAACTGAACCTAGGTAGGAGGCAGGAAAGTTTCACTTGGTGAGGGGGGGTGATAGTCTTGTCTGTAGAACACCCAGACCTTCAGGCTACTTCAATCTCCAGCCTAGGACAACCCCAGGTTCTCTTTTGGCTCCTTAGAAATGCATAATGCCAGTCCCAGGGGGCCCAGGCTTGATGAAGCTGAACCCTCGCATGCATCGCACATAGAGGTTTTTATAACTGGACATTTATAGGGAGCTTCTTCATCAGTTCTCTAAGGTGGTTTGGAACAGTGGCTTCCATACAGCTGTGTGTGCCAGGGGACAGAACAGACAAAGCAGTGGAGGGAGGCTTCAGGCCTGAGACAGAAATAGTAACAAGAGTTCCCACTGGGAAGATGGACATTTGTGCCATCTGTGACCTCCTAGGAGAGATGAGCAAGTAACAACGAACATGAGCTTCTCCCAACCCTGCAGAGGACTTAAGTGCTCCCAGGTCAGGCCACATCCTTACCACTGAGAAGGCTCTCACACTTCTCACTGACCTACCAGCGGTGGGATTTCATTTGCTTCTCTCCATATTTTTAAATGGAGTCTACTCCCGAAGGAAGCCATCTATGACACTGGGCCTCACTTGCTTTAGGTGAAAACCTGCCAAGCAGGTAGGCGGCAGGAAAGGAAGTTTCTCAAGGAAAAGAACAAGGAATTGGCACACTGACTTGAGGTGGGCCTAGCCAGCTAACTCTGAATTGCTAGTCATCAGCCTGTGGTGTGCTTTGGGGCCACTGTTGTTTCTTGGAGTTTAGAACTTAGTCAGAGTTAGAGAAAGCCTAATGAAAAACAATGGGCTGGAAAGGAAGGACTGTCTCTGTGTTCTGGGCTCCCTGTCCTCGGGGACTACTGTGTGCACGTCACTCCGTCTGGCACGTCTGGTGGACGTGCTTGGTTCCTTTTCAAATTTAACTATCCTGTCTTCAGTCTGGGTCAGACAAGAGTCAGAACAACTCCTGCTAGCGGACCTGGAAATTTCCAAGAAAAGGGAAACAGAATTGGACCTGGGATTTCTTGGTAAACTTCTTGGATCCTCTACCTGCCCATGTTTGCAATGGATGGCACCAGGTATGCCCCTATTCTGGCCCGATAAGAGTGTTTGGCACTTGGCTGGAGGACTTTCTCCTCATGCCTGGAGGGATTCAGGAGACAATGCAGAGGGCCAAAAAAGGTCAGGGCTAAGTCATCCTGGTAAGCCATAAGTATGCTTTGACATACCAAGCGCCTGTAGATGGCCTTCTTTCTGGTGAGTTCTATCTGGAAATCACTGGTGGGCCAACCTGCCCTCTAGTGGCACTGAGCCATAACTACACCCTACTGGCTTGGCTTTTCACAGAGTGGGAGGAGGAGGAGGAGGAGGAGGAGGAGGAGGAGGAGGAGGAGGAGGAGGAGGCGGCATTCTGTCGCTTGGGGCATCTCTGCACCCATTATGACATTCAATCCTGAAAGATAAAGGAAGATAGAATGTAATCAACACTTACTTCTTTATAGCAGGAACTTTGTTCACCTTGCTTTCCGGATCTCACCAGTTAACTTGTGTCTGTACATGTGCATATAATATGTGTGTGTGTTTGTGTGTATGTATGTATGTATGGTGTGTGCACGTGTGTGCACGTAGCAAGGGGCCAAATCACATTCTCAGCCATGTGCAAAATGTGCCACACTCTTGGTCAGGCAAAAAGCAAAGGAGGGTAGTTGGTGTGGTGTCAGGATGTCAGAGAAGGGACTGTAGCAGCCTGAGAGATGTGTGGCCCAGCTAAAGGTCACATCTGTGTGGCCCCATCAGAGTAGCTTTGTTCCTCCAAGTGGGAGGGCTCAATTAGCTCCCTCTACCCCTGCCCCATAGAGTCTGTCATAGACCAGGCTGTCCTGGAATTTGAAATGTAGCAGAGAGACCTTGCACTTTGATTCTCTTCCCTATATGGCCCAGGTTCTAGGGTTGGGGTTATAAGCATATGCTACCATGCCTGGCTTTGAGCTAGCTCTGGGCAAGTCAGAATTGGGATTTTTATGTACAAGTTCTCAAATTAAAAATACTGATCAATTCATAAAAGAGTTTTAAGTACTATATAAGTCAAGCAAAGCTGTCTCTACCTCCTGAGCTTTGATAGCAGCCTCGTGCAGCAGGTGAGGTATGGTGAATTGCCTGTGGTCACATGACCAGTAACTTCAATTCAGTAACTTTATTGCCCTTGCTAGTTCACTTCTGTCTCTACAGTTTTCTGGTCCACAGTGCACAGGTGGTGCACTTCTGACCTCAGAGAATCAGGAAACATCAGACACCAGCTACAGGCAGGAATATCTGTGTTTATTGATCATTTGATGTGTAGTGAAGCTATCCATTTCCTTTTGGAAGACACAAAACAAAACACCATGGAGTTTCACATGGTTTCTGAATCCTGCTGAGGTAGTGGGTAGGCTAGACCTAATGGCCTTACCTACTTGGAAGTACTTATCCCTAAACCCTTGGCTTGGCTTTGTCCCTTAAACCAGGAAGGAAGAGATGAGTGTGAACTGTCCCTAGGTCAGGTTAGCTTCTAAGCCTGGGCTGGAAATCCCTGGAAGAACCCAACTAACAAAAGGGAGAATTGAGGCTCTGGCAGGAGGGGACTTCATGCTGAGTCCTTGGCATGTCCTAGAGCCCTGACCATTGGGCCATTCAATATTTAACTTCCTCTCCTAACACAAGACAAAAGCTCCTCCAGAAGTTGCTAATAAATACTTAAATAAAATGGCACCAAGTATTGAGCTTCATACATGCTAGGCAAGAATTCTAGCACTGAACCATATCCCCAGCCCTTTCTGACCTTTTGAGATAGGATCTTACTAAATTACCCAGGCTGGCCTTGAACTTGCAATTCCTCTGCCTCAGCTTCATGAATAGCTAAAAGACTGTTCATATAGCATAGCCTATACCATTAGGCTAACTTCATTTTTTAAATAGTAATAAATTATGTCTTGGACTTGTCTGTGGTCCCTTGGCAAGCTGAGTGTCATGTGATATGGACATCCCAACATAAGTAGATTCCTGATCATGTGTACTCCCAATTACAGTGCTAAGAGGCTCTGACCAGGTGTCATGCCACAAGTTTCATGTAATGACACATTTGACCTATTCTGAGTATGACCTTCCCCTGTCAAGAGGTCACAGTACACCATATATAGCCTTTTCTGTATATAATATTCTCATGATGTCAATGTCCCATTGGTAACACATGTCATGTATGATATGTGATGATATATGATCCTCTTTTGGTCAAACAAAACTCTCAGTCCCTAAGAATGTGCTCCTTAAGGATTGTGACAGGAAAAATGGGCTCTTTCCTCCTGGGGCATTCATAGGATGCTGGGCACCAGCTGAGGTTCTTCTGAGCCCCCACTCCTGGTGGGTGATGTGGTTGTCACTGGACTGGACTCATAAGTCTTGAGAGGTCCATTGGGTTCCTCAAAGAGTCTGGGGCTGCTGGCCAAAGAAGGAGAAGTCCAGCCTGGGTTCCTGGCTCTGTAGACTCTGGGCCACATTATCAGGAATGCGATTGTTCCAGAGGCTGTGGGCATAAACATGGGCCTCAGCTCTAGAGTTGTTCCCTCATCCTCTTGTCTCTGCTCCTAACCTACCTACATGGCCTAAAGAAGACTTCATATCACCCAGTGGAGGTTGTGTACACCAGTGTAGTAACCTTAGTATGATACCCCCTCTCCACAGAGAGTCAGCTAGCTATGTCCCAGTCTGCCTTATCCAGTCCCTTAGTCCGCACCACCCTCCCAGGTAGATACAGATGAGGGAGTTGAGATTCAGAGACATAAAGTTACAGATGCAAAGTTAACACAGTTGGCAAATGGTATTAACTGGGACTTGATCCAGGTCTGTTGGCTGCCAAATTCCTGATGGAATAGTCCAAGTCTCTCTTTATAATCCTCAACCCAGGCTGTGTCTCTCCCCATAGGAGGTTGCTTTAAATTGAGGGGTTTGTGTGGCCTTCCACTACAAGGCCCAGCCCTTCATTACCGAATGACTGGGACACAGGATCCCTGGACCAGCCCTTGAGCCAGGAGTTGGGCTCCACATTCTGTGATCTGGTTCTTCTCCAAGCTTTGCAGTGGACAGTGGCAGGGGAAGAGGAAAACAGAGGCAAGCATGAGGCTTGAGGTGGGAGTGTTCCTTCTCCATGTCCCATCCCAGGCAAGACAAAGTCACCTTTTCCCCACACCAGCATTTAACAGAGGACTCTGACTCCTGGTGGGACAGTAGAAAGTCTGAAGGGTAAAGCATGGAAAGAACTAAGCTTGGCAGGCACTTGGGACCAGCTTGGGTCAGTGTTCCAAGACACTGGACAGATTCCTGGGAGGCAGGAATAGTCTAGTAACCTCTGGGCTTGTTTAGGATGTGGGTCCCTTCTGTATCCCCCACCCAAGGGTATAATCATACTCCACTTTCTTCAGCTGCCCCATCTGTGGTAGGACCTGGGCCAACTCAGCAGCCATTTCATCACCAAGGAGATTCCAGGCCAACCTGCAAAGTGAAGGAGGGGCAAGCTCAGAGGTGGGAGGGCACTGAGTCATAGGAGAGCAGGAGAGAGCTCTAGGTACCAGCAGTATCACATATCGGAGATGTTACCCAGCCAGGTGTTTGAGTACCTACCCCTGAAGAATTCTCAGGGTACAGGTGGTTCCTTCCTCCCTATGCACCCCCACCCTATTCCTGAGCATAATGTTCCTCAGAAATCACAATATGACACAATGTACACCAAACAAACACCTTGCCGCGATTCCTACTTCCCATGTGTTAATGTGTTTCATAATTCTAAAACCTCCCCCAACATTGTTTTTGCTTTAAGAAATTAATTTTCAATGGAAGCATATGTCTCTACTGTTTGTGGAATCTCTATGGGAAGGGCTCTATAGGGAAAGTGTTGAAGAGAGCGAATACAGTGCTACGTCCTTCCCAGGAATGCTTTGCTCCATTCCCACTAGTTCAAAAGGAGGGGGTCACTGTCACTGGTTATAAAAGGAGGGCTCAAGATCAGTGAGTGCTGACCTGTGGTATAAGGAGGGAGATTAAGAACCTTGAAGTCTGAAGGTTTAGCTCAACAGCATAATACTCACCTGATATGCATGAGGCTGTGGGTTCTAGCCCCAAGACAGAAGAAAAACAAAACTTCCCCAACTATTTAGGATGCAGACCTAGAATTCCTCTTGCACTCAAGGCTCTGTACTTTGGGAGTTAGAATTTTCTTCTTCTCTATGCCCCGGGTCTCAAGTCCCAGCAGTCAGGTTTAACGATTTGACAGTGCTGCCACAGTCTGAGGTCTGAGGCAGTGGGATGGCCAAAGGGGTCACAGCCAGTATGTTAGGGGGTGGCTTCTACCAGCTTATGCCTTCTGTATTAGAAAAACTAGTTATAGGTAGAGGCTCTACAAGCTCCCCCCCTTCCAGAGGGAAGGTCTAAGACAAAAATCCTTTGCAGACCAAGCGGCCCATCTCCCTTCCCATCCCACAGACAAACAGACTTTGTCCTGTGTCACTGGAGGGAATGGGGTAAGATTATGAGGCAAAAAAGGGCTTCTCATCTTCAGAAGGGAGGATTGGCAGAGAGGCTAGGATAGCACACAGTAAGCAGGGCCAGGTCCCCCAGGCATCCTTTCTTCCCAACCCAGGGCCCACCCAAGCACTCACAAGATTTTTTCCAGGGCTGGGCAGAGCGTGAGGTTGGTGGCAAGGTGCTTGGCAGCTTGATCTTCAATTTTGCAGGATATCAGGCTGGGATGGAATAGGAGTGATCCTCTGAGACGGGGACTATAACCAGCAGGTGCCCTTTCCCCATAATGAAAGGAGGAGGGACCAGAGACACCTGGCCAGGGCTAGGGGGCCTGGCCCCATCCCTAAGTCCCATCTCTTCAGTGGCTCTCCTGGGAATAAGACCTCACTGAAAGTGAGTCGTGGTCCTTCTGCAGGGCCCCAGACAATCAAGGAAAGCTACTTACTCAATTTGTCTAAGCAGTGGGAGCCTCGTGGAGAAATGTGGGACACCTCTAGCCAGGTTATTCTCTGCCAAGCTGTGGAACAAGATAGACACAGTCAGAACTGCCCCAGACCCTCCCAACCTGTCCCTTAGCCCAGGAAGGACCCCATCTCACCTGACCTCTTCTAAGTATGGGCATTGTTCCAGGGCCTGAGCCAGGCACAGGGTCCCCTCTGGACCCAGATGGCTGGATGGCAGGCTGTGGAAAGGTGAGAGGAGCCTGAGCCAGCTCTGGGTTTTGGGAGCCTTCCTTAAGCCTCACACTCTTGAAGTTGTGCCTCAGACTAGAGCAGCAACCTTAGCTGGCCTCTGACCCTATCGCAGCCCACAAAGGACCCAGTAGATACCAAGGTCCCTGACTTACGGGTCTGAAACACTAAGTTCAAGGCTTGGTTTCTTCATTTACTAGGAAGTTACGTTTTTCACACTGTTTTTGTTCTTAGCACTCTTTCTAGAATATGGTGCATACAAGAATCCCAGATCTAGAGCTGCATAGGATTCAAGAAGCCACCAACTTGACTTGCAGAAGATGGAAGAATGCTCTTGTAGCTTTTGCACATGGCCTTTAGCTGATATTTTATTCAAACTTGCTCTCAATCAGGAAAGCTTAGGTTGGTGACATCTTTTGCAAATGAGGAAACTGAGGATCAGAAGGGGCAGAAACTTGGCCAGGGCAATCTGGGGAATGTGGAGTGGCAACAGGGAGTGAGCCATGCTAATCTCAGGCTAAGCTGCTCAACTCAAGGCTTGCTTAGGTCCCATTTCTCCTGGGTCCGCTCTCCACTGATCTGTATGCTGAGTTGTCAGGGGGATCACTCACCACAGGACCCTGAGTTGTGGGGGCAATCTCTGAGCCAGCCTCAGGGCTGTGGGGTCCCCCAGAACATTGTTGCCCAGTCTGAAAGAAGATAGGATAGAATGGATAGCATGGGCGGCCTGCTCAGGATCCCACCCTGCTAGGTTCTAAAGGAACAAGAGGGCCAAGGGGATCCCACCTGGAGAGATACTCACATGATCTGCTCCAATTGCTCCATATGGGTGAGAGACTTGACCAGCTGCACTCCCCCAACTGGGCCAATCCTGTTCCCCGAGAGGCTGTGGAAGGGGAGCTCATTGGACTTTTCTTCCCTCATCCCTCCCCACTACATTTGAACAAGAGATGCAGCCACGCCTCCCTCCTGATGAAACATAAAGACCCAGAGGACAGGGCATAGGAGATCACATTTCTGGTCACCAAGACTGGGAGAGCTTCCCTTTTCCAGTGCTGGCCTGGGCCAGGGGCCAATGTCTCCCAGAAGCATGGCAGAGTCCCTGCAGGCTCTTTTCAGGGGAGCTGAGACTCACTCTAATTTTCTGAGTTCTGGCAACCTTGGCAAGATGGCAGCTAAGTGCTGGGTACCCATGTCTCCAATCTGGTTGTACCTCAAGCTTGGGAAGAAAAGCAGAGATGAAGGACTATCAGACTGCTTCCCACCCCACATCTCACCTTGCCAGCACCCCTCCTGGTTAAGACACACCAAGAACAGTAGGTCTCAGTTCACACGGGAGTCTTGTCATCTCATGTTTGGATGGGACTCCCAACTCTCGGTGTCTGCTTAGGATACACTCCCTGTTGTCATCCTAAAATTGTTCCCGACACTCTTGCATACCATTTTGGGGAGTCCAAGGATCTCTCCTGGAGTTGTTTATGCAGTATGGAAGCATGTAAAGGCGTGAGGGTAAGAAATGAAGGGAATACTTGAAGAGACGCCCCACCCTTTCACTTTTTCCTGCCAAAGTTGCATAGAATCTGGGGGAAGGGCTGGCAACTTGTCCCAGCTCCTCCAAGCTGTCAGCAACCCTGAAGAATGTCAGAAAGCATCAGCCACTATCACCAATGCCATTCCTGCTCAGCCCAGAGAAGCAGAGTACAGGCTCAGAGGAGCAAAGAGGCTTTTGCAGGTGCTGCGAGCAGAACCCTCCAGACAGCCAAACCCATATTCATCCATAAACTCATATGTCACTCACACATAAGTTTCCTTCTGGAGGAAAGTAAGCAGAGTAGTATTGACTGCTCCCAGTGTCCCCAGTAAGAAAATTGAACAGTAGAGGCTCACAGTGACTTGCAGGCAAGGCAGACATGATGCTTAAAGTCCCTGGCCTAAAACAGTTATTATAATCCTCAGCTTTGCCTTGTTTGCTTGGACCCCAGCAACAGAGTTCCCCAGGTGAGTCTGACAGGATGGCAAGTGGGCTCCCTAGTTAAGGCATCTGAACTGAAATGGGGGCTTCCTCTGTCATCATCACTACTAGCGCCACCACTGCCACCACCACCACTGCCACCACCACCACCGCCATAGCCATCGTCATCATCGTCGTCCTCATCATTATCATTACTATTGCCTTTTCTGCACCTGGAATGGTCTTGCCTGTATGAGAGGCAAGAGCTAAGCTAAACTAAAAGTAAACTAAACTGCCCAGAGAAATAGTTTGCTTTCTTATTTTGGTAGTTGATGGTTTTTTTTTTGTTGTTTTGGTTTGGTTTGGTTTGGTTTTTGTACATGAAATTTGTAGCAAACTGCTGGTTGACTTTGGATCCACATCCCCCTGCATGTAAACCACAGATCTTGCCAGAGTCAGACTGGGCCTCTGTCAGAACCAAATGCCTGTGGTACCACTGGGGTTTGTTTTAGTCACAACATTTAGTGTTTGGGGTAAACCACATTGTAAGAGAGTGTGGCATTCTCTTGTTAGGTAGGCAGGGGGTGATATCACAGGTGAGATTAAGTCCATCCTCTCTCTACACAAAGTGTGGTCTCTGGCCCTCAGAACTACCACCACGGGGGAGGGGGGCTCCTTGGAAACACAGGATCTGGGCACCCAGGCTTGTACAGTCCTAATTCTCATTTTAACGAAAATCTGTAGAGAGTCCTATGCACGTGAAGGGCTTCTATGGGGTTCCAATCCCACCCTCCTATGTCACTTTTGTATCCAGGAAGCTGGTGGCATTAGGAGGCAAGAACAACATGCAACCAGCCCGAAAGGGGACAGGGATGTCCCCAGAGTGAGACATCACAGGTTCCAAAGGAGGTGCCAGTGTTTCCCTGGATGGTATCCCAACAACAGAGCCAACCAGGGGCCCTCCCTCTCTCTTTCCCATGGGTTATTGATTACTCACCATAGGTCCTGCAGTAGGGTCATGCGGCTTAGTCCTTGAATGAGTAAGGCCAAAGAGGAGGCCTCCAGTGGCAAGTGACTGAGGCTGGAGAGAGGAGGCAGGATGAACTTTCCATGCCTGGGGCACAGACTGAGGTCCTGTCTAGATGGACTCATGAGGCCTCTATACTGAGCATACCCACAGCCCTCCAAAGTAATGTGTGAAAAGCAATTGGCATCCATAAATTGTGCATGAAGTATTGAGTTGTATGGCCAGCGGTTCTGTGTTCTCAACCACATGCTTAGACTGGTACTGAGCAGTAACAGAGATCACATAAACAGGGGCCAAAGACTGGGCTAAAGCCATCTTGAAATGTGAGTGCACTGTCATGTCCATTCTACAGATGAAGAACACTGAGGCTCAGAGGGGAAGGGAATGTACTCAGGGTCATAAGAGAAAGCAGCAGCAGCAGCAGCAGCAGCAGCAGCAGTAGGAATAGAACCTAAACCCTCAGGACCTTTTTCCAGGGCCCTAGACATGTGTTCCCCACTGGCTGGCAATCCCAAGGTCCCCAGCTTGAGCACTGAAGAGAAACAAATGACAGTATTAGCCAGGGCTTCTATCAAGTGAATGTGGCCTGCCCCTGCTCACAGCAATCATCAAGCATTATTTCACTTAATCTTCATAATCCCAGGAAATCAAAGCTCAGAAAGAAGACTTAGCCTAGAGAGGTGGAGCATGTGCCCAAGCCAGCATGGCAACGTGGCAGCAGGACTTGGCCAACTGCCTCGGTTTCCTAGGGTTATGGTTCTTAAGGACATGTAATCAGTGCTGAAATGACACAACCTCAGCCAGCAAAGGCCATCAACAGCCTATCAAGAGCTTATCCATCTGAAGGGTCTGGCTCTGAGCAGGGTCCTCTCCCCTAACCTGAGAAGGGGGTGAGGACAGCTAGAAGAAGCTGGCTGGGTTTGAGGAGAGCTGTCAGTGGCAGAAGACATGGAACTGACAGGTCTGGCTTCTGTACACTGAGGACCCATACCCTTCTTTCAGACAAGGAAGGACGAGGTAAGGAGAAGCCTGAACCCCTGGGACTCAGGACCAAGTATGTCAGGCAGGATGATCCAGCCTACAGAACCATCTACCCCTAACCCTGGCCAGTGCTTGGGGACCACACAGATGAATAAGTCAATGAATGATCTTATTGGGTCTTTAACTACTCATATAAAACTTTGGGAAGATTCTAGAAGTCTGAGTGCGCAGTGAGTACCCAGGGAAAACCCAAGCAATAACTATATAGAAAGATGAGTGGGCTCTGTAGGGTCTAAAGTTTCCTAATGTCTCCCTTCCAACCTCACACTTCTCCCACAGATGAACTAAGAGGAACAGACTAGGGGTATGCCATCACTATGGGCTACTACTCAACTGTGTGAGCACGTATGTGGAGAAAAATGTGGAAAACAGTTCATAAACTGACTGTTCTGGGAAGTTTTCTGAAGAAGCGTCATCTCCAGGGGATTTCACTCTCTTTGTTACATATTTTTTAAATTATGGAGCTTTTTATAACCAGGGTGTATTCTGGGTCATCAGGAAAACAGATTTAAGGCAAAAAGCACAGTTAATGTGCTCACAAGAATGTGCCTGAGCTGGGTCTGTGCAGAACGGGACTATTTTGGGGGGGGGTTGGGTTGGGCTGTTCCTGGCATCTCTATGAATTTAATGATTGCAAATTACTAGGAGAGTAAAAGTAGAGAGTTACTAAGAAATAACTGTGACTAGCAAGACGGCTCTGTAGATAAGGGTACTCGATGCCAAGCCTAAGGGTCTGATTTTGATCCCCGAATCTCCTCTAATGGAAAGGAAGAGCCACTCCCAAAAGTTATCACCTGACATCTGCATGTTTACCACGGCATCTGAGTACACACACACACACACACACACATACACACATACACATACACACATACACATACACACACACACATATACACACACACACATACACACATACACAATACACACACGTACACACACATACACACATACACACACTCACACACACACATACACACACATACACACACGTACACACACACTCACACACACGTACACACACATACACACATACACACGTACACACACGCACACACATACACACATACACACACACATGTACACACACGTACACACACATACACACACACACACGTACACACACACACACACACACACACACACACTGTTAAAAGAAGGAAGAAAACTGTGCAGATGCTGGGGCATAGAAGGGAGTTCTGCCCGGAGTTTGTATCCTCTCTTCTGTAACAGCATCTAAAAATGCCACCGAACTCTAGAGAACAGGTAGGCCGTTGATCTCACCAAGCCAATGAGTCAAATGGGAATTTAAGGGCAGGGCATATGACCATATGACTGAGCTCATATCATAAGTACCCAGCTGATCACAGGGATAAATGGGCTCCCTTTCCACTAAATAAGAGGAAAGAAAGCTGCAGAGGGTGCTGGGTGGGAGAACATAGAGCAGTAACTGGCTCTTGGAGCCAGCCGTGCCTACAGTCAAGTTACCTTGTAGTTTTCTTTAAAAAAAAAAAAAAAAAAGTCAAACAAATCTTGCCTTGGCTGCTTTGAGTTGGGGATTATGTTTCCAGAGACCAAGCATCCTGATGACACTCAGCTAGGCAGTGAAGTGAAAGTGTGTGTGTGTGTGTGTGTGTGTGTGTGTGTGTGTGTGATCCAGAGAATCGAAGGAACATTCAGAGGGAGGAAGAGAGAGATGAAGGGGCTCCTAGGCATGTTCCATATACCCCTCTGTATGAACCCCACTACTTCCCTTCCTATGAACCTACCTTTCCCTTCTCCTCCCCATGAGCTTCCACTCACTCCCCTCCCCATGAACATCCTTGCCCACTCTCCTCTTCATGTATTTCCCATTCACTTCTCTCCCATTACAGAACACTCCTCTTCCTCCTCTTCCTCCTCTTCCTCCTCCTCCTCCTCCTCCTCTTCCTCAGTACCTTCCCCTCACTTACTGCAGCCTTTTCAGTCTGCAGGTTCCCTGAAGGGCTCCCATCAGTCGCTCTGTGTCTTCTTCACAGAGACTGTTGTTAGAGAAGCTGTAGGGACCAAGCAGAAAGTTCCATTCAGGCAATTGCCCCGAAGAGACACTGCCCTACCTGTCCCTTGCCCCTTGGCCCTGGGGAGGCTAATTGGGATTGCAGATAATAGGCCAGACTTTCTGCCCAGCCTCCACTCCAGGAGCATGCCTGGCCCCAAGGGCTAAGCTCTAAGATCCCTGTAAGAGAGGTGGCAGTCACAGCTAGGTCAGATAAGATGGATGTCAGGGGAAGGCTACAGAGAAGACTCGGGACATGCAAACATACAATGATTCCTCTGTCCCTTTGTGCACCCTGGCATTAATCATCAACTGGGCAGAGTCAAGTCCCATTTTGACTGATGTTCAGTTCCAAGCCACCGAGTGAGGGAGGAAGAAAAATCCAGCCAAAGACACTTCATGGGTCAAGGGTAAAGTCAAGACAAGAAACACAGCATTCAACCCGGGGACTGCTAGGCTTGGCCAGGGAGGACAGACAGGTTCAAGTGCCCCTGTACCCCACCAGAGGCTCACCTGTCTTCTCAGCCATCCCTTGGTCAGCCACCCCAACTTACTCCAGCTCCTCCAGATGGTAGCAGTGTCCCAGACCAGATGCCAGGTGGGCAAGGCTCTCGGTGCTCACTTGGCTGAAGGTCAGCCTGTTGGGAACCAAAGGATGACAGGTCAGGAAGAGCCTCAGGAGGTCTGAAACTGAAGGCAGAGGCTGGGAGTGGCTCTTGGAGATAGTGGTGAGGGGACACCTGTCCTATAGATGCATCCTGAACTAATCCTAGTCAGGATGTAGCTGGAGGCAGAAGCTGGGGCTGACCCCTAGCCCTCTTTAGTCACTGTTGGATGCCATGGTATTAACCAGCTGATGCTGATTATACAGTTCTCAACCTTCTGACGTCAGTCTGACAGCTCCAAGGGGTTTTGTTTGTTGGTTAGTTGGTTGGTTTTGTTGTTGTTGTTGTTATTGTTGTTGTTGTTTTGAGACAGGCTATCTCAATGTAGCTTTGGCTGTCTTGAACTCACTATGTTGAGCAGGCTGGCCTCTAATTCACAAAGATCAGCCTGCCTCTGCCCCCAAGTGCTGAAATTAAAGGCGTGCACCACCACCCCCTGCCCAAGTTCATGAGGTTTTTTTTTCTTTTTCTTTTTTTTTTAAATTCCCTTCACTTAAAAATCTTATTTATTTATAAAAATATATTAAGGGAACATAGGGAAAACTGAGAGTGGGAGGTGGTCCAAAGGAGGAAAGCCAAGTTTCTCTATTATTTGAAAATTCCTATTTTATTTATTTATTTTAGTACATAGGTGTGTCTGCATGTTTATAAGCACATGTCATGGCATGTGTATATGGAGGTCAAAGGACAACTTTTGAGAGTTCTCCTCTTCCTCCATGTGGCTCCTGGGGGCTAAACTCAGATCCTCAAGCTTGGCAGCAAGCACCCTTACCCACTGACCCATCTCACCAGCTGAGAGTTCCTGGATATAATCAGTCACACTAAACGTCAGAAAATTCCATTTGCATCGGGCATCGTGGTTCATTCTAGTAATCCCAGCAGTCCAGGCTAGGGCAGGAGGATGGAGAGTTCAAGGCCAGCCTGGGTTACATATTGAGACCCTGTCTCAAAATCAAAGCCAACCCAACCAAACCAAAACTCCATTTTGCAGCCTTTGCTCTGCAAAGACTCAGGAAATATTTACCAATGGATGCCAAAATCTGTGGATGAAAGTCTAAAGAACTGGATATTGACAATCTGAAGCGATCTCCCTATAAGACGTGTGTCAGTCCCAACGAGAAAGAATACTTTTGCACTGGAGACACAGCTCAATTGTTAAGAGCACTGACTACTCTTCCAGAGGTCCTAAGTTCAATTCCCAGCAACCACTTGGTGGTTCACAATCATCTGTAATGGGTTCTGATGCCCACTTCTGGTGTGTCTGAAGACAGCAACAGTGTACTAACATATATAATTTTTTTTTTTTTTAAAAAAGAGTACATTTGCAAGTGAAGGAACTTTGGCAGACACCACTTTTACCAGGTGACACAGTTAGCAACTGCAGTAAAGTGACACAAGCATTGTGTGTCTTTGGTAGAAGGTAAAGAGGAATACACAATGACCTGGGTGATATTCCTGTTATGAATGCAAACTCTAAAGCTAGGCAGATGCAAACTGAAGGAGATTCCTGCCTGCAGATCCCAGAGACTGTCTAGACACAGGAGGTTGGAGGGTGCTCCAGGTCAAACATGCTACTGAGAGACAATTGACACTGAATGCACATTTCATCCTGCACTGGGTCCAGAACATAAAAGGAAAAAGCCACAAAATCAGCAATGAACACTACTACTGGGACAATGAGAAGCCCAGTGTGTAACTGAGAGCAGAGTGTTTAGGGCTGGGTGTGTCTCACTTGACAGAGTGCTTGCCTAGCTTGTACAAAGCCCTGAATGTAATCCCTGGAGGCTCATGCCTGTCATTCTGACACTTTCAGGAGGCTGAACAAGACAGTCAGGAGTTCAAGGACATCCCCAGCTCTACATAGTTTGAGGACAAGCTTGGCTACTGAGACCCTGTCTCAAAACAACAACAACAACAACAACAACAACAACAACAACAACAAAAGATTGTTCAGTAGGTAAAGGTGCCTGTTGTGTGAACCTGGTGACTTAATTTGGAAGGAGAGAAGAAACTACCAACATCAATCTCTGTTCTCGTAAAGAACACACACACACACACACACACACACACACACACACACACACACTTTTAAATTTTTTAAGAAGGAAGAAAAGCAGATAGGAACTGGTATTCAGTGTTTAAATTCCTGAAGTCCATACTTTCTCTAGATTATGACGAAGAACACCCTCATTCTTGAGGATTCACTGAACTAACTTCATGGTTAAAAGATAAAAAAGGGGGGGGGAGAGTGAGGGTAAAAGGAGGAGAGAGAAAGGGGGAAGGGAGGAGGGGAGGGGAAGGAGAAGTGACTAATGTGAAAATATCAACAGATAGCTGGGGTAAATTCCCAATCCTACAGGTTTGTTTGTTTGTTTTGTTTTGCTCTGTGTGTGTGTGTCTATGTGTGTGTGTCTCTGTGTGTGTGTCTGTGCGTGTGTGTGTCTCTGTGTGTGTATGTTTGAGACATGCAGCTGGGTTAGCCTTGAACTCCAGATCATCCTGTCTCAGCCTTCTAAGTGCTTAACAACTTTTTATTTGCAATTATTTCAGAAGAAAACAAAACAGAACAGAGTGTGGAGAAAGGAAATTTTTAGTTCTGTGGCTGTGTTCCTAAGGACACATTTAGGACCCCTGTAGCCCTAGCATCATCTCTAGGAACCTGGGACCTGAGCACAGTTGTAGGACCAGCATCCTCTGGGCCAGGAGCTAGGGAACAGGTGGAATGGGCAGGCAAGGGGCTATAGTGATTTGAATAAGAATGGCCCCCATAGACTCACTCATGTGTTTGAATGCTTAGCCCATAGGGAGTCACACTATTAGGAGATGTGGCCTTGTTGGAGTAGGTATAGCCTTGTTGGAGGAACTGTGTCACCGTGAGAGTGGGCTCTTGAGGTCTCCTATGTTCAAGCTATGCCCAGAGTGGCACACAGTCTCCTTCTGCTGCCTGAGGATCAAGATGTAGAACTCTCAGCTCCTTCTCCAGCACCATATCTGCCTTCATGCGGCCATGTTACCTGCCATGACTATAAAGGACTAAACCTCTAAAATTGTAAGCCAGGCCCAATTAAATGTTGTCCTTTATAAGAGCTGCCAAAGTCATGGTGTCTGTTCATAGCAATAGAAACCCCAAGACAGGAGCCTCAGTGAAAGTGCACATACCGGAAGCTCTTTAGCTCATAGCTTGATTGCAGGATGTTCTGCAGCAGGCTGGATCTGGTGTCATCATCATCATCACTGAAACTAACCTGAGACAAGCTGAAAAGGGCCAAGAGTATTCCAGAAGATTGTATGTTGGGGGTTAACACGAGAGAAGGTCCCTCTAAGAGCTTCCCTGGGTATCCCTGAGTCTCTGGCCCTTGGCCCAAGTATGAGTCCCACCCCATGGAAGTAAGAACATGGCCCAGAGAAGACACTAGGATAACCAGTGAACTTGAAGCCACCATTGGCATTGGCAGTACCAACCTCAGCTGCTGTAGTCTAGAACATGTCTCCATCAACTGTATCATAAGAAGGCTGTGGTTGGTCCCCAGGTCACAGTGAGCCAACCTGGAAGCAGAGAGGGCAGCTGCAGTACCTGGTCCATGATGGAAGTCCTGTCCCTACTTTGATGTTCGGCATAGGAAACACATGTTGGTTAAAGAAAGTCTGAGTTTACTACCCAGTTACAAGATCCACTGGGAAGAATGGTCCAGGTGAGCATCTGGTACACCCAGGGAGATCACTGGCTGTATGAGGAGGCACATGCAGACAAGGAGGTAAGCTGGGGCTGACAACCAGGCATGCTCTGTTCCCTAGAATGTATGCACACTGAGCTGTGTCTGCTCAAAAGAGGTGACATTTCAATATCCAAAAGTATGACATTGGATTGAAATGTCCTAAATCCAGGCATCTATGAGAGTGGAAAGTAGACAGTAGGGAGACTTGACCAAGTCTTGGCTATCAGGGGTCCCAGCTGAAATGGGACATTTAAGCTGAGACTTGAAGTATGAAAAAGTATAACCAGACAAGAGAGGAAGAAACCAGGCAAGGAGAAGAGATTCTTGGCAGGAAGAAGAGCCTGTGCCAAGAGTCTGAGGTCAGAGAGGGCAAGGTAATGTTTGAAGAATTGAAAGTTGGGCTGAAGAGATGCCTCAGTGGTTAAGAGTACTCAATGTTCTTCCAGAGGTCCTGAGTTCAATTCCCAGCAACCACATGGTGGTTCACAACCATCTGTAATGAGATCTGATGCCTTCTTCTGGTCTATCTGAAGACATCTACAGTGTCTTCATATACATAAAATAAATAAATCTTTTAAAAAAAGTTGTTGGGGACAAGTGGAGCTATTGAGTTGGAGTGGGGAACGGAGAGAGAAGGACGGGACCTCCCAGGATGAAGAAAGACCAAACACCAAAAGATGCTGAGCAGGTATATGAGAAATACTGGTTTAAATAGTGCCACCAGCCACTTCCTTGAGGCTCTTGATGCTGGGTCCCACCTGAGAGCCATGGCCTCAGAATTGTCTTCTTGGTGAGGAAATTCCAGCTGGAGCCATAGCTTCCTTTCGGTCTCAGAGATGCTGAGGGAAGAAAAGATGGGTGAGATGTGTGACAGTTTGCCTTGACCTGCACCTGCCTGCTCTCTGACCTGGATCAAGGCACAATGGATCCTCCAGCTTCAAACAAGGGCAACGACACTTCAAAAATGGGAGGTGACACCAAGAGTCAGAGCATGTTAACTGTATCAGAGGACCACTTCTGGATAACCAACATGGATCCCCCCAGCATGCCTGTCTGGACCTTGAACCCAAAGTTACTTTCCTTTGACATTGTGGCCTGCCTACTGCACAAGACTCTACAAATGTGTATGGTTCTTCAGGCATGCTCAGCAGTCTCTGCCAGCTGGGCATGTTAATCCACAGGACAAGACACCAGTGCCTAGGGGTGTGAGGGCAAGCGATGGTAGTCATGGTCATAGAAAGGTGAATTTCCACGGGTTCTTCCCTGGACTCACTCACCTTAACTCAGTGAGACATCCTG
This sequence comes from Rhynchomys soricoides, assembly GCA_019843965.1. NCBI lineage: Eukaryota > Metazoa > Chordata > Mammalia > Rodentia > Muridae > Rhynchomys > Rhynchomys soricoides. The sequence continues at coordinate 8,244,814 of JADRCH010000063.1, read as the reverse complement.
AGGCCTGGGCACAGACTCCCATTAAAGCTGGTAAGCTGACATAGCCCACTGAGGGCTCTTCCAACCTGTCATGGAAGGGACACAGACAAAGACCCCTGGGGTGAGCATCAACTTATTATATCTAGGGGAGGAGTGGTGACAGGAGGAGCCTGGAGGATCGTGTGTGTGTGTGTGTGTGTGTGTGTGTGTGTGTGTGTGTGGTGTGCGCATGCATGTGCACACACAAGTGGGTGCTTGTGTGCACACATGTGCATTCTTGTGTTGTGAGCATGCCACAGTACATAAGAAGGAGCATGGAGGTCCTTGTCTTCTACTTTGCTTGACACAGGCACATGCACACTATGTAACCAGCTTTACACAGTTCTGGAGATCTGAACTTAGGCCATCGTGTTTGCAAACCATGTGCTTTACCCACTGAGCCATCTTCCCAGCCCAAGAATATGTTTTGAAATGATATTTTAATTTAATATAATTATTATATATTATATATAATAATATATATTATTTTATATTAATATAATTTATATTTTAATTTAAATATTTTAAAATATTTTAATTAAATATTTAATTTAATTAAAATATTTTAATAATTTAATTATGTAGTAAAGGTTAGAAAAGCGAAACATACCTAAACTATAACTCCAATGTTATATTTTTAAAAAGGAAAACACAGAGAAAGAGGTACAAAGAAAGAGAAAGAGGTGGAGGCAGATAACAAGGAAATGTGTGGGCTAGCGCTGGTGTGGGCTAGATGGCAGAAATTTTAGGCGCGACTTGATTTTGATTTTGGTTTTCTTTTTTAATGGTTTATTTATTCTTACTTTATGTGCATTGGCATTTTGCTTACATGAAAGTCTGTGTGAGGGTGTCAGGTCCCCAGGAACTGCAGTTATGGACAGTTGTGAGCTGCCACATGGGAGCTGGGAATTGAACCCAAGTTCTCTGGGAGAGTGGCCAGTGTTCTTTGTCATGGAGCCATCTCTCTAGCCTTGGATTTTGGTTTTCTACATTTTGTAAACCTTGTTTTATGTGGCCCTGGATGTCCTGGAACTCACTCTGTAGATCAGGCTGGCCTCGAACTCAGAGATCTGCCTGCCTCTGCCTCCTGCTGGGACTAAAGCCCTAAGCCTCCACCTCCTGGCTCATTTTCTAAACTTTGTACAAAAATACACAAATGAATTTAGTTATTTAAAACATTCCTGCTTTATGATTCAGTTGCATTATTGTTTTTTAAAACATTGTTTTCCTTTATGCTAGTCTGGATTTTCTGCCAATTTTTAAAATGTTATTTTTAGGTGTGGTAAGTTTTATTTTGAGGTGTTATTTGGGCAATCTAGGAAAAAATTGAATGCAGGGACACGAAGTCCTATTTGTGAACCTACATTCACAACACATGGTGAGAGGTGAAAGCATCCCAAGTCCACGAGCAGATGGATGAGTAAACTGTGGGGTATCCATATGTAGGGCTACTAGTCAGACTAAGTGGAAAGTTCTCATGCCTGCAACAACATGGGGGGACCTTGAAGACATGCCACGTGAATGACAGCAGTCACAAAAGGCTAAGGACACTGACAGGAAGTAACTGAAGGAGTCCTGGTCACGGACAGTTCATGCCCCAAGCTGGGGTAAGCGGAACATGAGGAGTTCTGTCATTGGAGACAGAACTCCAGTTTTGCAAGATAAAGATTGGTTACATACCAGGGTGAAAGTCTAATTCTCCCAAGCTGTGCACTTAACTGTGCTATGGTTAATTTTTTTATTTCACTATTTATTTAATTTGTTTATTTAGACAGGGTCTCATGTAGACCAGGCCAGCTTCAAACATTCTAGGTAGCCAGGGCTATCGTTGATCTCTTGCTCATCTGTTTCCTGAGTGCAGGAATTTCAGGCTCATGATAGTACTCACGACTGACTGTACTATAATCTTAAGAAATGTTATTTCTGCCAGGCAGGGGTGCCAAACACCTTTAGTCCCAGCACTTGGGAGGTAGAAGCAGGTAGATTTCTGAGTTCAAGGGCAGCCTGGTCTACAGAATGAGTTCCAGGAGAACCAGACAAGGAGAAATCCTGTCTTTAAAAACAACAAACAAACAAAAATGTTATTTCTTAAGTTTTAAAAAATGAGAATAGTCAGCTCTCATGCCTTTCTTTGGGCTACAGTCATCGATGTGCAGTGCTGCTCATGAAGCCAGATTTTGCGGTAAAAAGTTGTTAGCTTATCTCATGGAGCCTTTGGATCAAGTTTAGAAAAGTTGGTAGTTACCTCCAGGGCACATAAGGAGGTGAAGAGGCACAGCCCTGACTATGATGGGTAATCACAGTCCAGAGCCAGGAATGTCCAGAAGCCTGTGTATGAACCTGAACCCCACAACAAACTGTTCCACTTAAGTACCATGTGAGCTCTCACATTAAACCAGGTAACGTATGGCCCTAAGGGTTGCAGTGGACTCCTCAGGTGTCCTGACTGAACTGTAACCCTTATTTCTTTATTTGTGTGTGTGTATTTATATTCCTATATGGTGGTGACTTAAATAAGAAGTGTCCTACATGGGCTCAGGCATTTTAACACTTGGTCCCCAGCTGTCACTGTTCGGGAAGGTTTGGGAGGATGGTCTTATTGAAGGATGTCACTGGAGGTGGGCTGTGAGAATTCATAACCTCATCCCACTTCCAAGTCTCTTCCTTTGCTTTGTGCTTGTGATATCTTAGCTTCCTGGATCTGCCACGTCTGCTGCTTGCTGCCATGTGTCCCCACCATGAGGGACTTTTATTCTTCTGGAACTATAAGCCAAATAAACGCTCTCTTAAGTTGCCTTTGGTCATGCTGTTTTATCACAGTCACAAAAAAGTAGCTAATACCCCAGTGTGTGCCTGTTTGTGTGTGGGTGACTGTGTGTGCACAGACACAGATCCTCAAGACCAACCGTCTTGTTTTCAAAGACAGGCCTAGAGCTTGCCAAGTAGATTAGACTGGCTGGCCAGGAAGCCCCAGGGACTTCCATCGCTATCTCTTTAATGTTGGGATTATACCCCTCTTTTCTTTCATTGGGTTTCTGTTCTAGGGCTGGAACTCAGATCTTTGTGAGACAAGGCCAACATTTCACTGACTGAGTCATCTCCCAGCGCGTACTTTTAATGAGATTCACAGTAAGATGTTTAGAAGTGATATTTTTTATGAGGTCTTCTGTATTTTACTTTAAAATACTTTAGCCAAACAAACGTGGAGTAAACATGGGAGAAAATGAGCAATTATCGAGCTCAGGAAATGGAATGTGCATTTTAAAAGATTATTCTCTCTCCTGTTTAGAATGTTCTTTTTCTGAATGCTTTTACGTTATGGTGAACATTGTAAGCTTTTCTAAATGTTATTTTTAATCTTCCATTAGGCATCCTTCAGAAAATTCTTTGATTATTTTTAATTGATTTTAATTATTCTGTGGTGTTAGGGATGAACCCCAGAGCTTCATAATTGGTAGACATGCACTCTATTAACTGAGCAACACACAAAGCCTGGTTTATTTATTTTTAAACCCAAAGCAGAGCCTCCCTCTCCTCATGGACAGTTTTCTTGTGCCTGGCATGGCTCTAAGGCAGAGAACTGGGCTCCTGAATACAGGAAATGGCTAGGCAGTGACTGAGAGGGCCCCATCTTCTTCAACTAACCCACTCTCCTCCCAGGTGCAGATGAGTAAGTACCTGAGGCCTAGCAATCCTGCTGGCCGATTCACCAGGTTGAGGAGCGTGGTCAGCTGAGGCAGGTCCAACTGACACCTGGTCAGCCTGGGGGTAGAGATCAGTTATTGGTATGGCTCAGGCAGTCTGGATGCCACGCCTATCATTATCTCCATGGGCTGGGCCAGTCACTCACCAGAGCTCCTTCAGCTGTTGGGCCTGGCTCAGGCTGGAAGCCAATCTGGATACTTGTTCTGGGATGAAGCTACATTCACATAGCCTAAGGGCAGAAGACAGGGTCTGTGAAAGCTTGGGAAGCTGGCCTCTCCTCTCAGCCTCCCAGAGGATATAGGCTTAAGTTGGGGCCTGACAGGTATTGGCTCTCGTCTTAGGAGATGTGAGTCTATCGCTCATGGAGCATGACTCCACCAGCAAGGTACCTGCCTCCAGGTACAGGCTGCCTGCCTGTCTCACATTTCATTTAGTCCTTATGATACATTACCAGCAGCCACTGATTGACCCCAGCACACACCTGCTAGGTTATCTCTGGGGAGGAAAAGCTGGCTTTGGCAAAGTCAGCCTGACTCTATGACTAATGAGATAGCTCAGGCTCCTTGTGTGGAGGGTGAGCCTGAGCATAGTGTGGACATTGGCTGTGGCCTGTGGTCCTCAGCCTACAGGTAAGCTAGGTCATTGTACCTGAAAAGGGACTCCAGGACCCCTAAAGAGGTTCACTCTGGTATCAGAGCTGCTGGCACCTCACAGGCTTCTAGGAAGGCTGCCATGTAAGCTAACCTTAAAGGGTTGGGAGAATCTTCTCTGAGAAACAGCAAGAGAAGAGAATGCCAGGCTCAGGGCCCATCAAAAGCAGCAAAGGAAGGCCTCATCAGTCAGGGAGTGCTGGTGTGTGTGTGCAAAGGCTGTGTGTGTGTGTGTGTGTTGTACAAGTATGTGTATGGGAGTGTATATGCAGGTAGCATATATTTTGTTTGTATAGTCTATGTGTGATGTGTGGGATAGGATGTAGTGTAGGGTATGTATGTTTTGTATGTATGTACATGTGTGTGCTTGGTGTATTGTATAATGTGGTATCATGTAGTTTGTGTGGTATTGGAAATGGAATAGGGACACCAATGCTCAACTGGAGGCCAAACCTGGGCTGAATGTCAGAAGCAGGCCATCTGAGGAGAGACGCAGTGAAGAAGCCATGGGTTCCTCACAGGTCAGAATCCCTGCTTTTTCCCTGCTCACCCAGGATTACCTCAGTGTTGTTCCAGCACCTTCCTCTTCGGAGAAGCGCATTCGGAAGATCTGCTCAGAGCCCAGACTGTGAGAAAAGGGGGCAGGGAGGTATCAACTAGCACTCTGGGCACCCAGAGCACTGGGGCCAGGGCCATGCAGAAGAGATGGGACTGAGATCACAGAGAGCAGGGCAAGTCTTTGTCACCCTCATTCTGTGAGGAAATGGTTCTATATACCTGGCCCTCTTCACCCTGGTGGCACCCCATCAGGGATAGACTCAAAATTACACAATATAAAGCTGGAATGTGGGGGTTGTATAGCCCACCACCAGTCAGTGGTTCGCAGCCTACCTCACAGAGACCTCTTGGATATGAGGGTAGGAAGGCAGAGTCTCCAGCAGGTACAGGACCCCTTCCTGAGAGATACTGTTGTGACTGAGGCTGGGAAAAAAGCGAGGCTGGCTTCAGCAGGGTCCCTTGCCTCTTGCCTCCCCCTCCCATTTCAGTGTCCAGGCACCCATTCTCTAGATGTTGACATTGAAGTCGAGAGAGAGAGAGAGAGAGAGAGAGAGAGATGGAGATGCCAGAAGGGATACTACCCTATACAGGGAAGGCACATGGCTCTGAGTCCTTAAGAACTGTCCTCACTGAGCCTGCAGTTCCTGTGGGGTGGGACACTGAGGAACTTGATTAGACAATTCCAGCCCTAGTTGGATCAGGAACTCCCAGAGTACCAAGTTCAGTTGTCTAGCAACAGACTGTGTGAGGAGATACAGTGAGAGCAGATGTCTTCCTGAGAATCCTCCCTTGCTAAAGATCCTTTCCAGACTTGTGCACCATAGATGGAATTAGAGGGGTTTCGGGAGTGGGGTCAACTAGGACCTGGCTACTGAAGCCCCATATCACTTGGTAGGGATGGGATGTTGCTCCCAGTCTTCAGCTAGCTTGGTGAGGGGACATGGCGGAGGGGCAGGTCTACTCTACCACAAGTCCTAACTTGAGTATCTGACACAGGATCTGCCCCAGGTAGGGATGAGGCAGGAGGTTATCAGGAGTAGGTCTAGGTAAGAACCACCTCTTATCACTGGCTCTTGTTCTCAGGTTCCCTTGAGATGGTCTTTAAAGAGACCCATTTATGCTCTTGTTGAAGGGCGGATCCCCTGGCTGTCTTGGGGATGCTCACTTACTCAAGCCATCCAGAGATGGGCAGCTGTGGCAGGCACTCCAGAAGGCACCTGAGTCCACTGTCATCCAGCAGGTTGGCTGTGAGGCTGTAAGAAGTAAGACACACTGTTGGAGGACCAAGCTATAGCTCTGCCTGGTCCTGGAGGTCCCTGTGGCTACTAAATCGACGGTCACTGCTGCTTGCCATCACCATGGCATCCATAGCACCCCACCACCAGAAGCATCCTCATCATTCTGAGTGACCACACCCATCACCAGAAGCATCCTCATCATCCTGAGTGACCACGCCCATCGCCAGAAGCCAC
>JADRCH010000063.1:8228199-8238401 GCA_019843965.1 Rhynchomys soricoides | reverse complement strand
GCCCATCGCCAGAAGCCACCTCATCATCCTGAGTGACCACACCCATCGCCAGAAGCAACCTCATCATCCTGAGTGACCACGCCCATCACCATACCACCATTGTTTCACTACTACAAGCACCATTAACAGCTCTGCGGTCCTCACTGGTCCCCTGACCAATATCACAGTAAACCAGTGTTTACTGTGTCCTCATCACTCTCTCCCTTATCTGTGACACTCACAGGACTCAGGTTCCTCTAGCAGGCTTTTAGGAGTTAGAGATAAACTAATGAGCTTCCCCTGCCCACCAATGATGGCAGCTAGACTCCACAATGATCCGGGAAAGAGACGAATGTTTGGAGGATACAGTTACCTAACAGACTTCCTCCTGTGATTTAGGAATCTGACGTTAGAAACTATACCTGAATGTCACCCCTACTTTTGCTCCTGATAGCATCCCTGGGCTCAGCCACAACTTCAGAAACCTAACCACCATGTCCTGAACATAGGATTTCCAATCTACATTTCTGACATTTAAAAAATATATTAATTTTATTTTTATGTTATATGTATGGGCCTTTGCTTACATCTGTGTATGTCTACTACTTATGTGCCCAGTGTCTGTAGAGGGACCAGACTCCCTGAACTGGAGTTCCAGCCAATTGGTGGCTGCCATGTGGACACTGGAAACAGAATCTGGGTTCTCTGCAAGAGCAGCAAGTGCTCTTAACCCACTGAACCATCTCCCGGGCCCTATACCTCCGACACTCGTTTCTTTGGAATTTTCTAGAGATTTTTGTTTTAAAAATTGCCTTGTAGAGTCTAGAGAGATGGTTCTGCAGTTAAAATGCTCGTTGCTTTCATAGCACATACATAGAACGGTTCAATCGTCTGTAACTCAAGTTCCAGGAGATGTAACATTTTCTTCCTTCTGGCTTCTGTGGGTATCCATGTGTGTAAGGTACACATGTATGCATATACACATATGCATATACACATACATGCATGTATGGGAGGAAAATTGGTGGATCTTTTTTTTATAAATAAGTGCCTTGTTTTACAAAGCCAATTAATATAATGACCTGCATGTGATTTCTGTGGTACTGGAGCTTGAATCTCAGGCTTTGAACATACTAGAGCATAGTAGGCTCCACCACTGAGCTACACCTCCAGTTCTCAAATGACCTTTAAAACAAGACAAGTTTCCCTATACCACACAACATTCATCTTTCTTAAAACACGTGGTTCATATCAGTCACATCTCCTCCCAGCAAATCTTCACTAAATTTATTTTAATTGTGGTAGGGTCTCACTACATGATGCCTTGAACTTGCTATGGAACCCAGGCTGGCTTGGAACTTGAAATCCTGCCTCAGCTCCAAAGTACTGAGATTATATAACCGGCCTCAACAGAAATTAAAATTATGTAGTATGTGTGTATGTATGTATGTATGTATGTATGTATGTATGTATGTATGTATTTTAGAAGATTCCTTTGTTTCCCAGTGATTCTGGGTTAGACATCAACTGTAAGTGCTGAGGTAGCTGTGTGTTGCTGGGCAGGTTTTTTTGAACTTTCTGTACCCTTATGTTTCTCATCTGTCAATCATGATACCTAGGCTTCTGAGAGGTAACAAAAGCACCTCAGAGAGGATGCCATGGGAATCTCCATAGGTGCTCACTGCCATCGTTTTTTCCTTGCTGGGGGATGAGGGCTGTCCTATTTGAGCCCTTAACACAAGCCATAGGCATGTTACTTCACAAGTCCCTGCCTTGGCTAGCTTCAGGTTCTTCTTCAGCTTAGCCATTTGGTCCTTTTTACCACCTGCCAGGCAAAACAATGCTCTGCTCATTAGCCACCCTGCCCTCCACAATCTGCCTATAAAGCTTGAATGTACTGGGCAAACACATGGCTGAAGGGCTCCTGGCACCCTCTCTGAAGGTCCAAATTACAGGATGTGATGTTTAATCTTCACTGGCAACCTGGGCACATCTGGAAGCATCTAAGGATAACAACCCTAGGCATGTCTGCAATGGTGTTTCCAGAGAGGTTTAGCTGAGGAGAGACGTTTCCTCGTGCTCCTGTGAGGATACTGCAGTGCCTTCTCTGCAATGGTGGACTATCTCCCTCAAAGCATGAGCTGAGGCAAGGTGGAGTAGTGCCCACTTGGAATCCTAGCGCCCTGGAGGTGGTGGCAGATGGATCCAAACTCACCATCATCCTTGACTACACAGCAAGTGTGAGGTCAATCTGGGCTTCATTAGAGTCTATCTTAAAAACCAAACCAATCAACCAACCAACCAAAACACCCATGAGCCCAAATAAACCCCTTCCTCCCTTCCTAAGTTGCTTTGGTTAGGTGTTTGGTCACACAGTGATGAGAAAAAAAACTAATTTGGCCACGGAGGGAGCAGGGTAGAAGAGAAGATGCAGACTGGGGAGACTTAGAGATGAAACCAAGTCCCGCCTGTCCCCGACAACTGATCCTGAGCTGAAGTGGGGCACATGAGAGTGCCTGCTCATATGAACCCCATGTTCTTGCACCTGTGCAGCCCCATCCAGGTGTATTTCCCTCCCTTTCCCCTCCCCCTCCCTTTCCCTTCCCCCTTTCTCCCCCTCCCCTCCCCTTCTCCTCCCCCCTCCCAACTTACTCAAGCTGGCTGAGGGCTTTGCATTTGCTCAGTGCACAACACAGTGATTCCACATGCTCCTGGCTGAGGCTGCATCCTGGGAACCTGCATGGTCCAGTTGGGGGTAAGAAAGAAAGGAAGCACTTCTACCCTAGCTTTTCCCAGGTGCGGCCTCTGAGCTCCAGAGGATGTTTGGACACCCATAGCTCCTGTTCCCTGCAGGCCCCTTTTGGTGCCTATGTATTTCCTTTGGGAAGGGTGATTCTTAGTGTGGTCCCTAACCAGTCACATCAAAATCACGTGGGAACTTGGGTCCCCACCAAACCTACATATCAGAAACTCCAGATCAAGATTAGGCGTTTCCAACACAAGTTCGAGATCTCTACATCATTTTAGTCACTGCCCTTCCCCCAGTAAAACCACTCAGACTGAGAAGCGTGACATGTAAAGTGACAGTTGACCTGTCTGTTTTTAAGACCTACCGTGAAACCTCCTACTTAGTTAAATGAAAGGGCCCTGGCTATCCAGCAATCTTATTCTCCCCCCCCCCCCAGCCAAAAAAGGCCCGAATCCCCCCAAAGCTCTGAAGTCAGAGAGTTAATAAAATTGCCAGTTGGTTTTTCAAAAAACATTATTACTCTTTTTAACTTTAAAAAAATTCTTCTTTTTCAAAGACATTAACTGGACTCATAATTCTCAATGATTCTCATCATTGAACTCATAATTCTCATGATCCTCCTGCCTCAGCCTCCTGAGTGCTAGGATTGCAGACATGTGCCACTACATGTGGCCTAATTATTTGTTATTTAACACTTTGCAGAAAGAATGTGTCTGCCTCTGGGTTTGAAGCAGTCAGCAGGCTGAGCTCAGTGCCCACTCTATGATCACACTTCGGTCAGTGCCCAGCAAGTGCTAGCTATTCACTGACTGTCATTTCACAACTAAGAAGGTGCTGGCCCAAAGGGATGAGTCAGAGAGCTAGTGCCTCTGAATCCAAAGGCTGCCCTCCTGCCCTCCAGTGCCTCAATCCCTGTCACCTTAAGTACTGCCAGGGTCAGCAGGGCAGGGTCACTCATGTTTGTACATGCCTGGTGCCTTACATATTGGTTTGTGTAGCTTTGCCAATATTCTGCTGTTCCATAACTCCCTACTATTCCCAAGGAAGCCAACAGTCAAAGGGTAAGCAGCTTGCTCAAGGCCGCAGGTCCTGGTGGCCCTGGGTCTGGACAGCTGGATTGTTGGGCAGGTTGTAAAGCCCTTTCTGTAAATCTAGTCCTGAATTCTAGTCTATTTGGACACAGACTTTCTGTTAGCCCCTGGGCCCAGTCTAGCCCTCTCTGGGCCTTTGATTCTTCTTGGTGGAGGAACCAGCAAGCACCTGCACTCTGCTCTGACCCAAGGAGGCAGGTCTGCTTGTCCCTGATCCCCCATGGATGTCTAGGATGGTTCAGGGGACTTACCCACAGCACACACCCTCTTGTTCCTCATTGTTGCTAAAGTGCAGAACAGCATCACATAGGGACCTGTAGTGAAAGTAAACACTCACTCACCCTTGGCCATTGCCTCAGGGTGCCCCCAGGCTTTGCCTTGGGTACTTCTGATCACTTACACCCACCAAACACCAGGCTCCACCCTCCAAGACTAACTCCCAGCAAGCTACCCACCTGAGATTGACCTTCTGAACCCGTGGGCACAGGTTGAAGACATCAGCCAGCAGGAAGGGGCTTCTTGAAGACAGGACTGTGTGTCTCAGCCTGTGAAGGAAAGGGGCAGAGCCAAGCAGGGTCACTGGCTAAGAATGAGGTAGGCTGGAGGGGTGGGATGAGGAGTATATCTCTGTTGCCACCTCAGCAAGATAATGAGGAAGACAAGAAGGACTCAAGAGAGGCAAAGAGGGGTTGGAGCAGGAGCAGGCTGACTGGGGTCTGAGTCCCACTTCCGTTTGCTATCTCTGTGACCTTGAGTAAGCCTTAGAGCCTCCAAGTTTCAGGCTCCTTATGGGGCAAATGGGACTAATGGTGGTATTCTTTCTTCTGCATCAGGCACCCCACCTGGCATGCTTACAATTGCTGCCATGGTTTAAATTTTTTAAAAAAGATTTATTTGTATTTATATATCTGTGTGGGTGTATGTCACCTGTGTGTTTGGAGGCAGGGTACCCGAAGAATCTAGAAGAAGACATTGGATCTCTGGAGTTGGAGTTATAGGTGGTTGTGAGCTATTTTATGTGGGTGCTGGTAACAAAACTTGGGTCCTCTGTGAGAGCAGGAAGCTCTCTTAGCCACTGAGCATCTCCAGCTCCTTACATTTATTTCTTTTTATTCTGCGTGTGATAGTCTTGCATGTGTGTGTGGCATGTTCTCAAGTGTGTGCAGGTTCTTATGTGGGGAGGCAGGTACGTGTGTGCGTGTGTGCGTGTGCGTGCGTGTGTGTGTGTGCGTGTGCATTCTTATGTGGGGAGGCAGGTATGTGTGTGCGTGTGTGCGTGTGCGAGAGAGAGAGAGAGAGAGAGAGAGAGAGAGAGAGAGAGAGAGAGCATCCTAAGGTTCCTATAAAGAATCTTCCTTGATCTTTCTCTCACACAGTATTTTTAAAGCAGAGTCTCTCCATTAAAGCCAGAACTCGCCAAGAGAGAGGCTAGTCTCTCTAGTCTGTTTGATCACCTGCATTCTTACCACAGAGACCATGAGCAGCAGGAAGTGAGGGGAGGACAGAGAGACAGACATCCTAGTGACACCCCAATGGGCAAAATTACCACCAGTTGCAAACTTCAGCCTTGGAGACCTTGGCTGTCGGTACGTCTTGCCTGTGGCCCAGCTCCTCTCTTCCCATTGCTTCTCTTATCCCTTAGTCTCCACTCAGCAACCAATCTTAGCATTTGAAAATTTATACTATATTCATATATAGTCTCCCAAATTCCTGGGGGGTAAAAACCCAAACCCTCTCTTTGGCTGTCAGGTCCCATGTGACCAGCCCTGACATCTCCCTCCATCTTGTCTCCTAGTCTCTTCCTGCCAGCTACTGCCTCTGATCTCATGTGTATCAAGGCTGTTCCTGTAACCCATCAAGGCTGCAAACACACTGTTCCCACTGCCTGGAGTGTAGTTCCCTGTCCTTTACAAGTTTACAAAGGCAGATTGTCCCTGTTGTCCTGGATCACTAGCCTTTCTCTGATTACACAGAACATCATTTGTGTCTCAGCTCCAGCCACTTTCTACTGGGGGGGGGGGCTTGCTATTGGTTACATTCATGTATTGATTGTTTTGTTTAGAGTCGTTTTGTTTTGTTTTTGAGGCAGGACTTCTCTCTGTAGCCCTGACTAATCAAGACCTGGAGATCCTCTTGCCTCAGCCACCCCAGGGACTTGGGTTCCATCTGATGCCACCTGGCTGCATCATTCCACATCATTGTGTTTTTTGCATGGCTTATTATACCACAAGGCAAACACTGAGAAGGCAAGGACCCAGTTGTTTGCTTTTTGCTCCCATGTCCATAGTGCCCCAGGTGGTGCATTGAGGCTGAGTGAAATGAAGTTGAGGCCAAGCAAGGGCCCAAACACAAAAGTGGAATCATGGCTGAAGCTATGTAACTTAAGGCTGTTATTTTGGGTGACTATCCTATCTCCGACCGACCGTTTCACATCTGCATGTTCCCCTCCCCACCACCCAGAAGATCAGAAGAGAAGCAATAGCCCAGAGGCAACGTAAGCAGCCCTGTATATGTCCAGAGCTCAGCCGAGGAGCTCTTGGTGCCGCTAATAATGTTATGATTTAATTTCCTGTTGTATTTTTCCATCTCAGCTGTGGATGTTTCTTCCCCAACCCCCTCTGCTAGAAGCATATTTAAAGTAAATCCTTTTTAAATTCTAACCAGTCTGCACTGAAATTAGAAAACAGAGTTTTAAATACTTTGATGGATGCTGCTTAAATTCCTTCCCTTTGACAGAGTTAGAGGGTGACCTTTAAAAACATGGCATGTGACATATATATGGCCTACATCTGCTTGGGCCCTTCTTAGGGGTAGGTGACCTTTCCATAGGCAACAAAAGCATGACTGACTATTGCCCACACTCCTCCCATCCCTTCATGAGCTTCTGAGTACATGGCCTATTTGAGTTCCAACCTGGAGCAAGAGCTGACGTACTGACCCTGTTGTTAGAACACAAAGCAGATGCAGAGGAGACAACACATTAGGGTGAAGTTGGATGATCTGAGTCTCAGATGTGTGAGATGAATTGATGTAATGGTGGAGAGAGGAGAACAAGAAGAAGAGCCCTGTCACACACAGCCTGGGGGATGTGGTCAGCTGGGCAGAAGAACTGGAAACTCAGACGTACTGCAGCAGGCTGAGCTGAGGCAGCTGAGGCAGGCACTGCAGCAGGGTCTCCAAGCTGTCGTCACTCAGGGACTTGCAGGACAATCTGTGAAGCAAAGGATTTGATGAGGTGGGGGAACCTTCTAGAAAGTGGACAGCATGGCTTCACAGCCAGAGCCTTCAGGAGATGAGATGAGATGTGTTGCCAACAGCATCTCCTGTGAAGACTGGGTCAAGCCAGATGCATCTTGGAAACACTGGATGGAGCAAATGAAATTGTTTTATTCTGTGTGTCTTTACCAGGCTGCTGAACATTTTGGATTTCCAAGGGGCTATAGGACACTCTCTCTACAAACTCCATGGACTGGCAGGAATGTGAGTAGAGGGTCATCAACTACCTCCACTCCAGCATTGATGAAGCAGGTGGAGCCTGTGAGCCACCACCCCACCGGAGAAATATATATTTCTGCAGCCCATCCAAACCCACTATTCATTGCATTGCAGGGGCAGACAATGTGACAGAACAGGAGACAGTCCTAACATCTGCCCTTGGGCCACTATGTGCCCTGAATATCTAGAGAATCACATTCACCTTCCACTGAGAGTTTGGAGTCACTTCCTGTCCCCAGAGCCCTTTGGGCTGGGGTTCTCTCCTGCCTTCACTCCCTTTGTCCATCCCTGTTCTTTCTCCTCTATCCCTTTCTCTTTGTGCCTGAAGGCTGCTGGCCTCAATCCTGCTGTACTCATTGGTTGGCTGGGAGGAGAGGGTAGGATACCACTCATGTGGGTAAGGTGTAGAGGGGCTCAGACTAGCTCTTGCTGGCCCCACCTGGCCAGGACTCAGGGCAGTGTCCTGAGTGGGACCTTTCACTAAGGGTCTTTCCATAGCACCTTGCCATGTTCCCTACATCCCTACATCACCACAGTACCATGGCCTCTGGGTCTACACATATTTTTTAAAGCAATGGCTATATGACCCATTTTGACTTATTACAGGTCCCCAGCAGGTAGAGAGGGGTATGCAGTTGGAAACTAACCACCTTTTCTGACCTCCAAGCAAGTCCCAGGACACCCTATCAACACTGGGGGGAAGGGACCCTCAGATACCACTTGTATTCAAACCCCCAGCTCTGCCAGTCTTTCTTATGGATCCTGGGCAGCACCTGCAGCCCCAAGCCCTGTGTAACCTACAGCCTCATATTCAGTGGGTGCTTAACAGGTAGACAATGCTGGAGTGCTTTGGGTAGCATTGCTGTGATAACACAGGAATGCCTAGTATAGCCTGTCTGCACATATCTAGATGGGTTTGTAGTAACCTGCTGCAGATGGCCAAGGTGCAAAAGCCTAGAAACGCAAGCACTTGGCAAAAACACGTCAGGCACAGCCTCTGAATACTGAATGATGTGTTGGATGATTTTAGGACTTTATTGTTAATATTTGAGGTCTGATAATATTTTTGTGGTTACATTAAGAGTAAAGATGCAGGTATGGGATAGTGGGGCACGTCTTTAATTCCAGCACATGAGAGGCAGAGGTAGGTGGACCTCTGTGATTTCAAGGCCAGCCTGGTCTACCAAGTGAGTTCCAGGCCAGCCAGAGCTACACATTAAGACTTTGTCTTTAAAAAAGCAAGCTTAGATAAATAAATATAAAAGAGTATTTAAAACTTTTCATACCCCAAATATTTACAAATAAAACGAAGTATCTGGAAAGGACTTTAAAGTAATTGAGAGAGTGTGTGCATATGTTTGTGCATGTGTACACACATGTGTGTGTACCTGAATATTTGTGTTTTCTTTTTGAGACAGGGTGTGAATGTGTAATCCCAACTGCTCTGGAGCCAGCTGTGTGGTGCAGTCTGGCCTTACACTCCTGATACCCCAGCTTCAGCCTTGAGTGCTGGGACTGCAGGCAGCGAGTGTCACCGTGCTCAGCTGTGAGCTGTGGTGTGTGGGGAAAGCTGTGGGGTGAGAGTTAAGAGCTATCACCCTTGGGGCAGAGGGAGCCTAAGGTCCTCTATTCTTTCCATTTTATGTTTGCCAGAAGTCTCTAGAACAAGAGAGCTGTTTATGTGTCAAAGCAACCTCATAGTGAGAAAGTTTGACAGACACAGCCTCGGGCAGGTAGTCAAAGTCAAGCATGATAGCATGTAGCCCTAAAGTGTGATAGGAGGAAGAAGCTGGACTGGTGGATGCTTCCCCCCAAGTCCAGACGCTAGCTTAACATGGAGACAAAACAGCAAACTCAGCCAGATGATGGTTTACAAAATACCTAGCTGGAGACCCTCAAACCAAGGAGGACATGGAAAAACAAAAAGAACGGGAAGCTCTTGGGGAATGAGGAGGCTGGGAAGCAACACTTGACTACAGTGGGGATGCAGACTGCTGTCCAGAATGCAGGGTTCCATCTCAATGGAAAGGGTGTGAAGCCTGAGTCAACAGCTCTCTGCCACAGGTGGCTTCTCCAAAAGGTGGCTTCTCTGCTGTAACACTGTAACAAACACACTATGTAGCACAGATGAGGACTCTCTGTAACTTTTTTTTTTTTGAAACAGTGTCTAAACTTATTCTAAAGGAATTTGTTAAAAAATCAGTCAGAGCAGGCTGAGATGTGAAATGTTCCCGGGGATCTACATGGTGGAAGGCGAGAGCTGATATCCCTGAGTTCCAGAGTTCCGAGAGTAAGCAGCATGACACGCACACTCTCATATGCATACAAAATAAATAGAATATACTTAAAAAAAAAAAATAAACTGAGGACTGGTGAGATGGCTCAGAGGGCAAAGATGCTTGCTTGCTGCCAAGCCTGACAACTTGAATTTAATCTCTGGAAAAAGACTTGTGAAACATCTCCTCGGACCTCCAAAGACACTCTTCACATATGGGTACACACACTCCCTCCCATCCCAAACAATTAATGTATAAATGTAATAAAATGCTTTTAATGAATTGGACTCACAAAACCTGACCCCGAGGGAAAGCCACACTGTCACTGAATAGTAATTAGATGTGGGGAGATCTCCCATGGCCAGATCCAATCCTGTCAGACAATGCAAATACCTCCTTCTGGGTGTGTTTGGTACAGAGAAGTGCATAGGAAACACACACTGGGGTCTACGTGGATTAGTTTGTCCAACGGTTTGGAATTGATTTGAGATGGAGCCAGAAGTCAGGACATGAGTCTGTTGCAACCTGGGAAATCAGGTTTGATGCAGGTGAGACTATAGGCTGCACCTGTGTAGGACTGCAGACATAGGCTGCACCTGTGTAGGACTGCAG
>JADRCH010000063.1:8215441-8228189 GCA_019843965.1 Rhynchomys soricoides | reverse complement strand
ACCTGTGTAGGACTGCAGACATAGGCTGCACCTGTGTAGGACTGCAGCCTTAGGTGGAACAGCACTAATCGGAAAACCCAAAACCCAAAGTCTGAAATAGTTTGAGCACAGATATCATAGTGAAAATGGAAAATTCCGGTCTTGACAAGTCCCAGCCCCAAGTGCAGGTCCATTATAGAAACGGGATATTGTTTTCAGAGGGCTAACACGAAACTAATGAATGTTGTGTTTAGACCTGATTCCCTTTTCCAAGGTATTCTGCATATGCAAACATTCCAAAATCTAAAGAAAATTTAAAACCTTTCCAGTGCTGAGCATCTTGGATAAGAACTACAAAACCAGAAAGTAAAAATAGAGTATACAATGAGCAAGAAGCGTACAAGGCTGTGACAAATGACACCATGATTTTGTGGGAGGGTTTGTTTAGCAAGGTGGCTCCAGCCTGCAGTTTTTAAAAGACTTTTCTTGTATAAGAATCTCAACACTGACTCCAAGGAAAGGCTCACCATCTGTTCACAGAAATGGACACTGAGGTTCAGACTCAGCCAACATCCATGTGGCTGAGATAACTGTTGATCATGGCCACAGGCCTGGTTGTTCTGAAGTGTGTGAGGTATTTCAGAGATAAGGGGTTCAAAGCTTAACCATAGGGGCAGGATGAGGGAGACACTTGTGTGGGGCTGTGAGAGAGACCCCACGTGATCCAGTATTTGAGGCTCCTGGGAGATGGCCTGACCTTCCACTGGTGGGTCTCATAGCTCCCGGACTAGGGCTGATAGGTCTGGTGGAAGAAGGCTGGGAAAGATTTATCAAGCCTCCTCTATAAGCCCTTGCCCAGTTTTCTGCACAGCCACCCACCCTATGCACGCAGGGTTTTGTCTTATTACTTACTGGACTTCCAGAGGCCCTGGGCACTTCTCCAGAGTGGCACAGAGGTAGGCAAGGCTCAGGCGTTCCAGCTGACACCCCTGAAGGCTGAGAGGGGGTAGAGGATGGGGAATCAGAGTGGATCCTGTTGTCCTAGGATACCCTTCTCCTTCTAACAGACATCCTCCCCAGAACTGCAGGCCTTAGGCGCCTCTCCTGTGCCCTGCAGAGCACACTGTTCCCAAACTCTCCTGTGACCACCATTATGATATCTACATTAAAGCTGCTCTATGTGGTGAATCTCCATCTACTGCCTGAGCCCAGGCCCCATCTTCACTCACCTGGATCCCTTATTACTTCTGACCTTCACTCTTGCTGTCACAATCCTTCTCCACCCTCTGAGTGTCTCACCTTTTAATTCATAAAATGTGTTTTGCCTGCATGTATACACATGCACCAAGTGCATGCCTGATACCCATGGAAGCCCATGGAAGAGGGTGTCAGATCCCCTGTTTCTGGAGGTATGGATGGTTATGACCTGCTATGTGAATACTGGGAACTGAATCCAGGTCCTCTGCAAGAGCAGCGAGTGCTCTTAAGTGCTGGATCATTTCTCCAGTTCATGTCTCATCTTTCAACACTGAAAATCTAATGGGGCCTCTCCACTACTTAAACCCTCAGTGGATCCTTAGTACTCTTAAGTAAAAGCTGAATGCCCTGCCCAAGCTCTCCTGCTACCTGCTAGCTATACTTCAATGCTTCCAAACATGCCCTCATCCTGGCTTTTGCTCATGTTGCCTCTCCTGCCTGGAGCATGACAAGTTCTCTCTGAATCACTCTGTTGGTGCCAGCTTAGGCATCTCTTATGGGAGAGTGTTAGGTCTCAGAAAGGTCTTCTAGCCCCTTGTGGCCTAGTTGGGAGATCCCCTAACTCACCAACCAGACTTTTTAAGGGTATGAGGTGATACCTCTTTCTAGAGATGAAAGTCTCAAAAGCAGATAGCGAGCCAGGACAGGGGATAGCTGGGTTTCCAGTGTGTTTCAGAGATATGACAATCTTCTCTTAGGAGAGTGTAGGCCTTAGCCCCACTGAGGTGATCCAAAGGGCCCAGCAGCCCCTGTGCTGGCCCCTGTACCCTGGCCTCTTTCTTTTCCCATCTCACAAACTCTCTTCCCTCTACCTTAATTTATAGCCCTGAGCCCCTGGCTCTGCCCAATCCCTAACCCCTAAACAAAAGTGGGATGTCGTACCAGAAGCTCCTGGAGGTGTATCGCTGACTCAACTCCAGTAACTGGGCTCCAGCGGGGAATTCTAGTCCACCAGCTAGTGCATCCCTTGGAGGAGGAAAGCATAGCAAAAAGAAAGCCTGAGCCATACCCGTGGGGCTCCCATGCGCTTAGGACTTCCACACCTGGAAGGGATCTGGAGTTTTGATCCCAGCCAGGTCCTTCATTGCTCAGGTGGAGGAACTGAGATCCATGAAAGGGAAGCTGAGGCAAGGAAAATCAACAAATCACATCTGTCCAGGGAAGCCCCCAACCAGGTGAGTGGAGACAGAATGGAGTGCCTCCCCGTCCACCAACTTGACAAAACCATATTTCTGTCTCCTCATTTCTCAATTCTTTTGCCCTTAGATGCCCGTAGAGCTTGTAAGTTGGTGAACCAAGAGCATCTAGCCCGGGGGCCTGTCTTCCGATTGCCTGTTGCGTTAGCTGTGTTGAAGTCACTGCCCAGCTGGCCCCTCTTTAAGCCCAGCTATGAGGACAGCCTCCTGGGTTCAAGGCCATGACGCCTGTTGCCACCAGGGGGCAGCTGCAAGCGCCGGTGAAGTGCTAAATTGTAGTTAGCCTGGTTTTGTAGAGGCTTACAAACCAGATAGGGAGGCTGCCCCAGACACCTCGCCAGACTTGGGAACCAGGATGTTTGTCAGGGTGGAGATAGTGTATACCCAAGAAGCAGGAATCAGAGCCACAGGCGCTAGCTCGACCGCCCAGATTTCCTCACCTGCTGGTCCCAGCTTCTCGAAGGAAGATGCAGTCACTCTCAAGGCTAAAAGGAAGAAGAGGAAGCTGGTTGAGAAGAGGCCAAGGGTCCTCTCCCCAGATGGGCTTAGGGACCAATAAATAGATAGCTTGCCACCCAGGGAATATAGTAACAAAGGATCAATCGACTTCCAGATAATCACAGTTACAGAGCTCTTCGCCCATTATTTCAGCGCCCTCTCGTGGTGAACCAGGAGAGGAGGCGGGCTTTGAGGCTCTATCCAAATAAGGACATAACGACCCTATAAAGTTAAGGACCAGCAATGGTCACCCGTCACCACACGTCTATTCTTAGGATTCTCAGGGAAGGATAAGATAGGCAGAGTGTTCCTAAAACTACACGCTTTCTGTATGGGAGAGATCCATGGCTGTGGGTTGGCTGGTGCCTTCCCTTCTAGCTTCATAAACTTTGGAGATGCCATTTAGGCCAGTCCCTGAGCCTCAAAGGCCAGCAGCTAGCTCCTAGCTTGCTCAGGAGTATCTAAGGACTTCCTGGGGAGTGAGTGAGAGTGGAAAGACGTTTGTCCCAAGGAGAGTTTGGAGAAATTTGATTGTTCCTGGGACCATGGAGCCACAAATTTCACTGATTCATTCATTCATTCATTCATTCATTCCACGAACTCCTAGCACATGCTCACTGCCCTTGGTATCATCTAAGACCCTGAGGATGACCCAAAGTGACCTGTAAAATGAGGCCTCAGCAGGAGCTTATGAGAGGAGGGAGAGGGTGGGGGACAGGGCAGCCACTCACCTGACATCTAAGTGGAACACCCACTGCAGGGAAGACATACACAGGATCAAGCTAAACACAGCATCCATGGACAAGCCATTCCTGCTGAGGCTGGGGGATCACAGTGATAATGGTGAAAGACTCAGGCATGCCAATCCTTTGTATGTCAGAGCACAGGCCAGGGATGGGAGTGTCTCTGACAGCAGATAGTAGACCCCAGTGAACCCCCAGGTGACCATCACAAAACCCTCCAACTTCACCGCACAGCTGTGGAGATGAGCTAGTCTGGTAGGAACTTGCTCAGTGTGACAGGCTGTGTCGGTGATGGAGCTAAGACAGGAACCCAGAGCGCCCTCTGAACTCTACTTGGCCACCTGATAAGGGAATGGTGGGACTCAGGATAGGTTAAAAATGGGCGGGGACTCCTAAACAGAAGCAGCAGAAAAGCTATCTCTTCTCCATGAAGGCACACAGGAACTGCTTGAAGAAGGCTTGAAGCAAAAGGTGGAGCCCTGAGCTCTTTGAAATAAGTCAGTGTTTAAGTCAAGCCAGGGTGAGCCCTTGTTGAACATTTACCTGTGTGTTGTTGAGCGAAGAGGGTTCATATGCACTTTCTGGTTACATCTTTACTGTACCCAGAAGAGGATCCAGAACAACCCCTCTCACTGGTGGGAACCCAGAGGCCTCAAGGGGTGGTTAGTTGCTTACTTCAAGGACTTCAGGGGACCCAGTCCTGGGAGCAGCTGGGTTAGTTGGATCACTCCTTTGTCTCCCAAATGATTGTCTGATAGGCTGGAAAGGAAGAAGCAAAGGTTAGTGGGGAGTGTAGGTTCTGCTTTGGTAGCAGTGTGGTCACCCAGTTCCTGGGACTGGGAACCCAATCTAAGCACTAGATCACATCTCTGCACTTCATACACAGGGCACATCAATCCTCCTACCCCCAATATTTTTTCCAAGATTTGTGGTCTTCTGGGAGCCAGGGATGGCTGCAAAGGGTACAGTGTAGGATGTATATTTGGAAAGAAAGTCACTGTCCCCCCTCCCCCCAGGTCTCTGCAGGGTCTCTGATGTCCATGGAAAAGAAAGCTGGGGATCAGACTCTTGAAAAGAAAACAGCACGCCTGCATTCTATCACCAACACTCTCTACTATGCCCACTGCTACCTTTCTGGTATCAAATACTCACTCAAGATGATCCAGGTGATGGGTCTGGCAGCTGGCTCTCAGTGCCTCACAGAGCTTCTCTGTGTGCTTGGCCAGGAAGCCACAGTGTGTCAGCCTGTAAAGGGCAAGACTCAGAGCTCTGCAGTGCCCACCAGACACTGTACCCAGAGGAAAGCTTCCCCTAGTGGGCAGAAGGGTGGGGTTGTGGTACATGACATTGAGATAGACCAGAGGACTGACACAGCATGCCCCAAATAGCAGAGAGGCATAGGGCATGGGATAAGAGGGAGAGAGACAGAAATAAATGGAGACAGTGATAGAGACAGATAGGTAGAACTAGAGACAGAGACAGGTAGAGATGGCAACAGGGGGAGTTAGAGATAGACATAGGCAGAGGCAAAGAGACACAGAGTGACAGTGACAGAGTCAGAGACAAAAAGCAAAGACAGAGGAGAGATAAGACTAAGGTCCTTGGAGACAAACTCTGAATGAGATAGGCAAGCAGAGAGATAGACAGACAGACAGACAGACAAAAGGAAGACAGTATAGATGGAAAGATACAGGGTTGAGGGAGCCCAGTCTGATGCCCAGAACTGGGGATCAGAGGTTCATGGCTTCTCTTTTCTCTGTTCAGAGTTTCTCTTGCCCAGGGTGCAGGGTACAGGATGGAGCTGCCTAGAGAGTAGGAGGTGACAGAGGCATGAGCTAGGCAGGGAACAAGAAGTTGACAGCCATAACTCTTTGACACAGAAGGTTGTGGTGTCCTCTGGGGAGCCTTTGAGATAAGCATGAGGCTCGGGGACAAGAAACGGAGATTGCCATTGTACCTGATTCTTTGAGATCTCTGGGACAACTCAGAGGTCACAGGAGACATGAAGTTGCTAAGTAGTGCCCTCCTGGAGAAACATATAGCAAGGCCAGACTGAACATACATTGCATCTGGTTCCAGGGTCCATCCCCAAACTCACTGTCCACCTTTCAATCTCTGTGCTTAGCCAGGGTCTGCGAGACTCTAGTCTAGCATGTGACTGGGCCTGGTCTCTCTCTGGGACTAATTTGGCACATGTGAGTTATCTCAGTCTAGTGCAAGCTAGCTGCACACAGAGTAAGTACTCAATTCACCCTGGTTATGGTCACCATTGATATAATTGTCATTATCAAGACAGGGGATGGTAGCGATGACAGATCTCCTCTTACTAACCTTCAGAGTTCAGACCCTATGCAATATGCAATAGTCTGTGGGTGGACACACAAGACACAGAGCTAAGCCTCTGGCCATGTGCTGGAAGTCCCTTGAAGGAGGGAGGCATACATCCCTGTGAATGGTCCTTGTGCCAAAGGAAAACAGGAGTTCTGGCTGTATCAGAGCTCCAGGCCAGACTGACTACTCTCAATATTAAGGCTAAAAGCTGAAGTTTCCAATGAATAATTATTGTCTAGCCATCCCAGCCTGGCCTGGCATACTATCCAGATCCTATACCACAGGGCTCCCAGTAGTCTGCCCTCTGATCCTTCTTCATCAGACCCATGTTTCCTGTCAAGCCTGCTCACTGCCTGACTCTCGGTGAATTTTTGTTCAGTATTTCAGATAGGATCTCATATAACTAAGGTGCCACCATGTTTGGCTTGCACAGTGCTGGGAATTGAGCCCAGGGTTTCACGCACTGTTACACAAACACTACCATTTGAGATACATAGATAGCCCTACTTTGTGAGTTCCTGTCAAGGTTTCCCTGGGTCAAGGAGGGTACATCTCCATCCCAAAGAGGTATGGGGTCCTTACCTCTTGCAGCTCCCCTCCTGCTCCCTCTGCTCCTGGGCAAATGTGAGTACCACAGTGTTGCTTAGCAGGCTATGACAAGAGAGGGGCAAGGGAAGATTAGTAGGACCACTAAGGCATCACACCTGCCCAAGCTAAGCCCTTTCCAGGACTTCCTCTGAGGCTTTGAGGTGTGAAGCTTTCCTGCTACAGAAGCTTCAGGTTCTTCCTGT
This sequence comes from Rhynchomys soricoides, assembly GCA_019843965.1. Lineage (NCBI taxonomy): Eukaryota > Metazoa > Chordata > Mammalia > Rodentia > Muridae > Rhynchomys > Rhynchomys soricoides. Next base: position 8,221,394 of record JADRCH010000063.1, on the reverse strand, counting down.
TCTGGTGTGTGTCTCGGTCTACAGCATGCCCTCTCTGCCTTCCCTGGGTGGGGTGGGGATGGGAGTTTCCTCAGATGCTTGCAGAACTTTGGAATATTGGTGCTGATTCACACAACATGCTATATATCTCAGTGATCATGGCAAATGAGGCCCCCAATCTACCTTGTGTGAGAATCTGGTTTACCTCCAGCCCTTTGAGGGGTGCATGAAGGAGACCCTCTGTACAGCTGAGAACCAAGACTGAGGCTTTCAGGAAAGCACTGACATTCATTCACACCTGTCCTCAGCTGCTCATACTGATAGAGATAGAACTGAGGTTGGACCAGGGGACAGGAGGTCACAAGTCACCTGGAGACTGTTCCCAAGAGAAGCCAGGAAGGGACTGAAGAAAGTTGAAAAAGAAGAGGTCTGGGACACTCAGGGCACTGCATATTTTGTACCAAATGGGGTAAGGAGCTAGAGAGTTGTTCTCCTGGTTTTTGTTACTGCCATTCCCAGCTGGCTCCATCAGCCCCAGGCAGTTCTCCAGAAGAGACCCACAGCACTGAGTGCCAGCCTTGCAGGCCCTCAGCAGCATCTTCTGGGGGACCTTAAGATATGACCTTCAGAAAGTATGAGGCGACAACCCTGAGCTCTGGGGCTCAGGGCTAAGTTCAGTGATGATGCTCTGTTGAGGCTCCCACCTGATGTGCAGCTCGTCCAGGGTCCCACATGTGCCCATTGCTTTCAACACATAGGTCACCCCAGTATGAGAGAGGCCATTGTCACTGAGGCTGTGAAGAGGAGAGGGAGATGGGATCAGCAGGCAGACAGCTCCTGCCCCCTCATTGTGGCTTGAAAGTTGTTAGTTATCATAAGTCCCCAAGCAGCATTCCTCAAAGAGTTCTGGCCATGTGGGCCAAGGGTTGTACAACCCCCACCCCCCACAAACACACACACACTCAGGGAATCAAGTTTTCTGGCTTAACCTATAAGCACTGCTCTGGGTTCTCTCCTCTCTGAGCTTCAGTTTTATGGTCTATGGAATAACATGGAGGACTGGCATAGTAGGCTCTGTTCAAAGGTTTTAGACATGCATGGTCTCATTTAACTCTATTTAACTGAGAAACTGAGGCCCAGAGACATTCTATTGCTTTCCTGTTTCTTTCATTTTTTTTTTTTAAAGTTATGGAGTGACACAGATAAAGCTGAAGCCCAAATGACTTGCCCTAACCTCACTCCTTCTTACCCAAATAGGACCCTAAAACCCCAATACAACCCAACTATCTCTGCCCCAGCTCTGCACCATTGTACACCCTGATTTCTTGGGTCACCACTCCAACAATTTACACCTATACCTCAACCAAACCTACCACTTTGCCCCTAATGCCTTGACCTGGCAGCACAGTACCCACCTAGTCAGTACCTCAGCTCTAGCCCAGTGCAAGGCTCCAGCCTGCCAGAGTTGTTGCAAGGACAACCAGGCTTGTGAGCCAGATGTGCCATGGACATGCTGTCTATGTGCATGGACTTAGAAGGTGAGCCTACTGGTGGTTCAGGGCAGAGGCAAGAGCAAGGTAAAGTCAACATCCCAACTTAGCTGGAGAGAGAGGAAGCTGAGTAGATGCTGCTACTATTGCTGACTGTGGACATGGAAAGCGGGGAGGGGGTGGCAGGGACAAGATGGGACTCTTCCTGGTTCTTCTTGCTACCCAACAGTGGGATGTACAACTCACTCCAGTTTCTGGGCAAAGTGAAGCTGTGAAGCAGCCTCTGCCACAAGTCGACAGCCTTCATCTTCCAGATGGTTCCCTGAAAGACTGAGATAGAGGCACTGTGGAGACACTCTCGCAGTGCCACCCTGCCCAACCCCAACCCTGGCTTTAGTCAGACCATTGTTCTCATGAGTGAACTTTATAATAACTAAAGGGGGTAGGCTGCCAGCTCCACCTGTGGCACATTTCATACTCACAATCTCTGAAGCAATGACTAGTATACCTTCATCTTACTGCTGAGTAAACAAGGCACAGAGTCCTTAAGGGATCTGCTCAAGGGTAGGATTGGATTTGAGCCCAGACAGCCTGCCTTGAAAAACCCCTTTTGACCATTCCTGTATTCTGCAACATGCATACTTGTTTCTTGGGATCACTTCCCTAATTCCAGGATGTCTGACCCAATGTAAGGTCAGTGAGGCTTTTTTTGAATTTTTTTTTTTTTTTAACTACTTGCTGGAAATCCCAGGAGTTCCATAGGTAAGTGTGTGGGGAGAGATCTGGGAAGATTGTCCTCAGTAGTGGGAATAGCACATTTATAGACCTCGTGGCATAGCACATACCAGCCTCCAGAGGGAGCCAGTGTGCTTAGACTGGAAATTGAGTGAGGGCAGCCAAGGGTAGAAGGGTGGTGGTGGTGGGGGTGGGGGTGTTGTAAAGGGGCTGGGGATGTTGGGGCAAGTTTCTAGGTCCCACAGGATTTGAGGATTTGGGCTTTACCCTGAGCAGAGGGAAGGATTGATGGGTGTAGGCAGTGGTGAAACACCATCTATTCTGCCAGGAAGAGAATGCCATGGTAGGACCTGGGAAAAGAGTGAAGCAGAAGCTAATGGGTTACCAGGTGAGAGATGGCAGGTCCTAACAAAGGAAGTGTATGAAGACACTGGAGAAGAGCCAGGCTTGAGATTAAGTTGGACTGGCAGTAGGGGTGAACAGAGAGCTCAAGAGGGTGACTGGGCGAGCTGGGATCCTGTTGTGAGAGCACTGGGGAGGGGCAGGCTCAGTTGTGGCAAGGGGGTTAGAGGTATCTCATGTCTTCATTTTTGTGTTTTAAAATCTTGTTATATAAGTGTGTGTGTGTGTGTGTGTGTGTGTGTGTGTGTGTGTGTATGCTCGTGTGCGTGTGCCCAACTGTGTATGGGTCCCTGTGGATGCCAGAAGTCTCCGGATCCCCTGGAACTGAAGTTATAGGCAGTTACAACAGCTCAACACAGGTTCTTAAAGCTGAAATCAGGTCCCCTGGAAGGGCAGCAAGCAGTCAGCCACCAAGCCGTCTCTCCAGACCCTTTAATCATTAAAAATATTGCATTCTTTTCATTCTTTTTTACAGTGAGGGGCAGCTGCACATGGAGGTCAGACAGCCTGTAGGAGTTTAGGGATTGATTTGCTCTTTCCACCGTGTGGGTCCTAGAGATTGAATTCAAATGGCCAGGCTTGACAACAGTGCATTTACCTGCCGAGCCATCTTGTTGGCCCAAATTTGATATGTTTTTATCCTGTCCCTTAGTCTTCCAATGAAACAAGGTAATAAACCAATAGGAGATTGCCCAGGCAACCCTAACCCTATGGACCACACCCTGAGGTGGGACCAATTCATCCTAAATACTTCACAGCTCTCTCTCTCTCTCTCTCTCTCTCTCTCTCTCACACTCTGGTTTTTAGAGACAAGAGTTGCCTTGGCAGTCCTGGAATTTGCTCTATAGACCAGGCTGGCCTCAAACTTAGGGATATGCCTGCCTCTGCCTCCCAAGTGCTAGGGTTAAAGGCATGCCCCACCACCATGTGAAGCACCCTACCATTCTGTCTTTATATCCCTTGGAGGACTTCCTGGGACTGTCTTGGTGGCGTTCCCTTCCTATCACTAGGCAATGACCACCGCCAGTTCTTAAACCATGCTCAGGAGACTGGCGTCATGGGAACTATTTTTTAAAAAAGATTTATTTATTTATTTTATGTACATGAGTACACTAACTGTCTTCAGACACACCAGAAGAGGGCATTGGATCCCATTACAGATGGTTGTGAGCTACCATGTGGTTGCTGGGAATTAAATTCAGGACCTTAGGAGGAGCAGTCAGTGCTCTTAACCACTAAGCCATCTCTCCAGCCCTATGGAAACCTCTTTAGCCTGTGAAGAATGGGTTACCCAAGTGCAAAAGGAGCCCCACTCTACTGATGGCCATGGAGGTAATGGCAGAATTCACAAGGATGGGCTGGGACCCTCAGGCCAGACATTTCCTTCCTGTTTGGTCTTGAGCAAATTTACCTCTGTGCCTTCATTTCCTTCTTTATAGAATGTGGTTCCATCACAGACAGGAGATGATAAAACACATGCCTGACAGCATCTAGCTGAGCTCCTGACACAGGACAGGTGACAGATGTTCTGACTGTTGTCTACCCTGCCCAGCCTCCCTGCTTGCTCCTGCCCCAGGCTCCCCATTTACTAGGGTACTTACTCCACTTCCTCCAGCCGAGGGCCTTTCTGGAATAGCTCCACAAGGGCTTCTGCATCATGGACCCTGAGCTGACATTTCTGAAGCCTGAGATAGGAATGGAGGATATCAGGAGAAAAATCATGGTCCTTCAGGTTCTAAGTCAGGTGTGTCCTGAGGGAACAGCCCTGGGATCTGCATACCTCTAAGTAGTGGGATGAACCTATTCAAGGGACTTAATCTGTCTATGACTCAGTATCTTCTTCTACCAAAGTAGAGAAATATGTGTCATTAACGGGGTTCCTACAAGGGTTCCCATGAGGTACCTGACACAGGCCTTTGAATACACTACCTCACATATATAGCATGAGTCTGCTCAGCTGGAGCTATTGCTGATACAGTTGCTAATGTATGCCCTTTCCCTGTCCCCCCATCTGCTTTCCATGATTCCTTCCTGGCTGCTCATCCTCTTTTGGGAAAGGACCCTACCTCCATTATCCTTTGCTGAGGTACCTGAGTTCCAGGCTTCGACTCTGTCCTTCCTTCAGGCTGTCTTTGCCCAGTACATCTGATGCTCTGAAAGAGAACAGATTGCACACTAGTCTGAGCTCAGGAGTCAGACCTGATGGACTGGACCTCTTCCCTTGGCTTCTAGGGCTGATGATCCTGCAGCACCCTCATGGTGAGTTAGTGCTAAAGACAGTGCTTGGGCTGTACCCAGGCAAAGCAGAAGGAGCAAAGGGCTTGAGGCATAAGGGAGCCCTATTCACATGTGGCTTCCCCCATGTGTGGCTGTGTAGTTTGCCTCCACTTCACCCACCAGACTCTTCAGTTTTGATTTCCTAAGGTCATTATACTAACATCTCTTTGATGTGACAGGGAACATGCACTGCCTTCCATAGGCAAGTCCAGGCAGTGGAGTACTACAGCTCTTCCAGACTCTCCCATAAGGTAAAGAGAATGCCCGGGACTGTAGAGAAGCTTGGGCTATACCATAATTAAATTTCCATAAGCTTATAGATTAGAATTGTCTAACACAGTGGTTCTCAGCCTGTGAGTCATGACCCTTTTGGGGGGGATGTCACATATCAGAGATCCTGACTATCAGACAGATATTTACATTATGATTTATAATAGTAGCAAGATTACAGTTATGAAGTAGCAACAAAATCATTTTATTCTTGAGGGTCACCACAACATGAAGAACTGTATTAAAGGGTCACAGCATTAGCAAGGTTGAGAACCAGAGGTCTAACAGGACCTTTAGCAATGACAGAAGTTTCACTGTGTCATCTGCCACAGGAGCCACCTGTGGCCACTGTGCAGCCCTAAAAAGGTGGTAAATGCAACTGATGGGCTGAATGTCACTTCATTTGAAGAGTCACAGTGACTGGTAATGATCATGTTGGGCATCAGAGCTTTATGCATGTAGGGGGCAAGTGACATTGACCCAACTGTGTCCTGGTACAGATGAGGAGACTGAAGCTGAGAGCAGGGAGGGGTTACAAGCTCTGAAGCTTAGTCGGGGACAGGGAGGAGTGTGGGAAGTAGGGGTGGTCTCGCAGTGACAGAAGTTTTCTTGTTTTCACCCATCCCTAATGAGTGTGTGTGTGAGCTACAAAACCATGCATGACAAGCTCTGAGTGCTGGTGACATGCCAGTGTTTGGAGCATGTTAGATGCACTTGGTCCTCCATTCCCAAGATCTAGATGCCATCATTTCTCTCTCTCTCTCTCTCTCTCTCTCTCTCTCTCTCTCTCTCTCTCTCTC